>CATIWR010693200.1:0-40853 GCA_949677035.1 Omphalea diandra | reverse complement strand
AAACAATTTGCCATACAACTATACAAACACTACATATATGTTCCAATGTCCCCAAATGCAATGGTACTTCTAAATGATTATTTATCTAATGCATATGCTCATGTGATAATGCTAATGAATGTGACTAGGGATGTTACAATGGAAAAAGTACATACAGGAATTTATGGTCCCCATATGAATGGGAAAGCATTTACAGGGAAAATTTTAAGGATGGGTTATCACTAGATCACTATAAAGTAAGATTGCATTTAGATGGCTCGAAGTTGTCACAAGTGTCAAATCATGACAGCCTCAACCACCTACCTCCTATGGAATTGCAAAATTTAACATTGCCTTGGCCATTTACAGCATGAGGGTATTGATGTGATCAAAGAAATCGGGTTGGCTTCTATAAGGGAGCATATGTATATTGTAGTGACGGTAGGTTACTTCTCAAAATGGGTAAAAGCCAAGTCCCTCAGCAAGATGAGGGCAAAATGGATGGTTCGATTCATAAAAAACAATCGTATTTGTCATTATGGAGTACTAAACCATATTATAGCAAATAATGGAGTACATTTTTAAGCAGAAGTCAGAGCAATAATGGAAAAGTATAAAATAACCCATCATAAGTCGTCAACTTATAGGCCACAAGCTAACAAAGCAGTATAAGTAGCTAATAAGAACTCTAAGAACATCCTTGCCAAGATGGTGGAAACTTACAAAGATTCTCTTGAGAAATTGCCTTTCTCATTATGAGCGCATTGAAGTACGACCAAGACATCGAAAGGAATGATGCGATACTCTTTTATATATGGAATGAAAGTGATATTGCCAATTAAGATGGAAATAAAGTCCTTGCAAGTGATAGTCGAGTAAAAAATTCCTGAGTGTCAATGGGTGAGAAACTGGTTTGAGCAGTTGTCCCTACTAGATGAAAAGAGGTTGGAGGCTCTACACCACATTCAGCTGTATCAAGTCAAGATGGCACACACCTTTAACAAGAGAGTCAAGGCGAGTACAATAATGGTTGGTGATTTGGTGTTTAAGGCAATTATACCATAAACCTAGGATCCCCAAGAAAAGTTCAAACAGAATTAGGAAGGTCCTTTAAGGTCAAGCAGATTTATTTAGGTATACTCGTAAAGTTTTTAGATATGAATGAGAATGCATTCTTTGAGTCGGTGAAATTGGATAGGCTGAAGAAGTATTTTATGTGAGGATGTGAGAAAATTAAAATAAGTCCATTAGGTCAAAAACTCAAGAGAGTGGCTTAGACAAAAATTAGGGCAAAGAAAAAAGAAAATGGAAAAAAAAGAAAGATTCGATAAGTTGAAAACCTGAAAGGGCAGCTTAGGTAAAAATTAGGATATAAAATATAACAACTAAAGTAGAAGATAAGAGAGTGTGATTGGCCACTAGGGATGCCTATCTAAAGATAATGAGATGCAGGGTAATGGTGGAAAGTATCGAAATGAAAGACAAATGATCAAAAGAGCTAGTGGCATGCAGCAAGATGATCATATGATCTAATGTGTCATTATTAAAAGTATTAAACATGCATAATCTATGAAATGAAATGATCCATGTTAGGCATAATGCTAAAAGGAAATACATTTTCATAATGAAAGTGACCTTAGTCAAGCCCATCTTTAAACTAGCCTTAATATAAGAAG
Organism: Omphalea diandra; assembly: GCA_949677035.1. Classification (NCBI taxonomy): domain Eukaryota; kingdom Viridiplantae; phylum Streptophyta; class Magnoliopsida; order Malpighiales; family Euphorbiaceae; genus Omphalea; species Omphalea diandra. The sequence goes on along the minus strand of CATIWR010693200.1, from coordinate 39,198 downwards.
TTTTTTGTTTCATGACAGCTCATTGTTTATCATAGGTGTGATAAGAAAGATTTTGCAACGCTAAGTACCATACAACTAAGCCCCAAAAATCAACATCATCTTCAGAGTCTAAGTCTCTAATAGTGAAAAAATAGTAGATGTAGAGGTATGTTCATATAACACCCATCCAATCTAAGAAACATTGGGTCAAGGTCCCTTTATAGAGGAAAAGAGGAAAGGAACCTCATTCTAAGGAGTGCTAAACTAGTTGTGTACCCTAGTTGGATCATAGAAATTCCCAAATGAAAAGGCAATAATGATCATGTAGTCTTTATAAGTCCTCATAATAACTCTCGATAGTCTCCAGAATGGGCAAGACCAGCGAATGTTAGAAGCATTAATGTAGGACATCTACTAAGTTCACTCAACCTTGGTATTAGTAAGCCTGGATAGGCGGTGATTTAGATGATATTGTGGATAGTACAGCATCACATTCATAGTGGGATAACTAATAAGCCCAATCTTTGCTGGATCCATATCTAAAAAAAGTATAATAGTAAGAAATAAACAAAATAAATATAATGAAAGCTCATTAGGTTGAAAACCCGAAAGGTTGCCCTAAGAAAAAATGAACAACCTATTGGATTGAAAACTCGTAAGGGCAGTCCAAGCAAATTTTGGGATAAATAATTTAATAATAATATTAAATAATAAATGCTTAAAATAGAGGTTGCAAAAGAAATTTATTCTTGAAGTAATATAAAATCCTCAAGAAAAAATTGATGATACCGAGGGTTACCTTGTCCAAGTCCATAATGGTCTTGCCTAAAATTATCAGGATCTCGCATTCGACTCCTTTAAGGAGGAGTAGAATTTGCAGATATATCTCTCCATCCTCTCTCTATAAAAGGAACTCAATAATCAGGATTATCGCTGCAATATAGGCTTTTACTGTTTGGCCATGACCCTAAAAGGTTAAAGAGTGAGAAAAGGTGACATGAGAATTTTTCTCCTCAAATATGGTATATCTGGGCACCTCATCATACCATAAATCAAATAACTCCTTCATCTTTCATTTATGTGGGTAACCCATTTATGGCAAAATGATTTGATCAGCCGTCAGGAATGGCACCAAATTCCTTTAGTATAGGGCAAATTTCAATATCTCCAAAAATGGAAAAAATGGATAGTCGGGTCCCATAAATCGCAGGTTACTCACAAAAAACCCATGTCTAATTGAATAAATGAGAGTTAATGGAGGGCCCGAAGACTTGCCCGAGGTAGATTGAACCAACTTTGGGGTAGAAGAGACCTCAAGAATGCACTGGACAAGTTTGAGAAGGTGGAAATGGCAAATTGGGAGGTTAAAATCGTAGATGAGTATTTATGAATGGAAGAGAAGGTGCTTAGCGTTTGACAGTTGTGAATAGTGTTACCTGTACAAGATATACAACTTATTTATATAAACAACTAATGGTTTATACAGACAACTTGATGGACTGTACAAACCATTTTTCCTGCAAATTTTTTAGGCAGAGTTTCCCTTGTAGTCCAAGCTCATTAATCGCTTTGTACTTGTTCAAAAAGCATGTATATACACAAATGAGTTAAAAGAGCATAAGCATATATCTAGAGAAAAAAATTCAAAGCCAAAATCAAAATCATATGCCTAAATTGCAATAGTCTCAAAGTTAAACAAAAGTGGAGGCAGAATCACCTCAGTCACATCCTAAAAATCCTAATGTTCACACAAGCATCCATAAAAAAAAAAAAAAAGGCCTTCCAAAATGGCTCGAATATTTATCCTATAGTACCAAAAATATCATCAAACTTCAATAATGTTTAGAGAAAAGAAAACATTTGAAGGGGCTAGAAAAGTGACGGGTAGTTCAATCCTCCTCACTCTTAGACACAGTCCCCTCCTTCTCTTCTTCTCTTTCCAAGACAACGTATTTGTCAGATTTTTCAGTTGCTGGCGAGGCCATTTGTTCAATTTGGGCCTCAGCCACTGCCAGTCACTACTTTGTAGCATGTAGCTCCTACATCAGGCATTAAGTCGTCTTTTGCAATGCACCCAAGTGTTAAAATGCATAGAGTACCAAGCATACAAACATACCCACAAACATGCTAACATAATCTGCATTTTTATTAATTATTAAACTATATTCCCTAAGTCTACTATGTTATTGCTTTTTTTAGAGAGATAATCAGATCCACTAATGCCTTAGCTTGGATGTAATGAATCTACAAAATACATATCATGTGAATGACATGCAATCAAATCCAAAAGGCAAAATGAATGGAAATGCAAAGTAAGAGATACTTATATGAGTAGTGTCAACGAGCTCGAAGGTGTTTGAGGGTTTGTCCAATGCCATCACTAGCCCAGTCAGTAAGGCCATACAAGACTCCTTAATGCTATTATGGACCAAATCAAACTCACTAATTACCATATGCTCTAAACCCTTAAAAGTATAAGTGTAAGCCCTCTTATAGGCCTAGATGATGAGAGAATGCTTCGCAGGCCTCCATTTAGTGTGCATAATCATCTTGTAGGCCCCATGATGTAAAACCATATATTGATGTGCCTCATGCCACAAGAATGCTTAGATCACAACCTCTTCTATTGGGATCGTCCCCATAAGAGTCTCGAGCATCCATGTTTAGTAAGCAACCCTATTTGAGATTAGCTACTCCCTTGGCATGAACCACAGAACTACCTGGATCTCCTTTTTCTCCTTTATGTTCACTGCCCAAAATATTTAAAGGCATAGAGGAACAAGCCAAATGTTTAATCCCTCACTCCATTGGAGGACCCACCTTCCTAAGTACCTCTCCTACAAGGAGGGGCCTACCAATAAATGTCGCTCGTAGGATCAACACTCCAACTCCACCACCTCTTGCTGCCAAGTGTCAGCAACCCCCTTATAGCCTAAATGCAATAAGAACAAATAACTACAAAATACCATTATAAGTATAAGACTAAAATCAACAACTAGCACATTAAACTAACAGTTATTTTTTTTACAAAATAGCGATACCTAGTCCAAGGTGAAAGTGTTTATATGAACATGTTTGAGCTCTACAAAGGGCTTTGATTAGCAAGTAATGCTCCACCTCGAGAATCAAGGATAATAGTCCTTTGTGTCAGGCAAAGGGTTGTTTTTTACAATAAGCGTAACTCCATAGGCTAAGCTTATCAATAAAATACAGTGTCAGTTTATAAACAACCTATAGGGCATAAATGGACAAAGCAAAAAGGTGGCTTCAAAAATATTCACAATAAGTACACACCAATGCCTACATATAGGACTAGCCTTTTACTACATTGATCCAGGAATCAGTATAGGTATGCTAGCATAGTGGACCCTAATTAAAGTGACGGATGAGTACTAGATCCTCTATTATAGGCAGTAAGCAAATCTTGACCATATTTGACGAGTTCCCAAATAGGGTCCCTAATAAGTTATACAGTAAAAAGTAGCGAGCCTTCTAGCACACCACCTCTTATGGACTATCCTTAAAAGCGATAAGAGCACTAGTTCTTAAGCTAGATCGCCTAAAGCATAGACTCCTCTTTGTTGGGGGAACACAATCCAAGAGTCGACGAACATAGTCCCTCTGCAACACTAGCTTATGCATACCAGAATTGGTGGGGAGGGGGATGTCGGAGAACCTAATCCCGATCACGTATGCCAAATCCTTAGTCGTGATGGTCACCTCCTTTATCAGTGGCAGGTGAAAAGTATGGGTGGTGTCCTTCACCTTCTACTAGCATTTGTGTCATGGTAGAATCGCTCTAAGGTGCCTTCTTTAGTAGTGTCTAGAGAAACGACATGTGGGTAGTGTCCTATAGGCGAGTAAGGACCTTGGGTACAACTGTTGGAACCAAATCCTTGTTAGGCTAATCGTTTTCCCTCCTTTATTGAAGGAGACATCACCATACCAAGAAAAAGAAAAAATGATGAATAACAAAAATAGAGCAAGCCAACATTTAGATTCCATATAACCAAAAAAAAAAAAAAGGCAAACCAAAGAGAAATAAATATACAATGAAAGTCGTGTGCAGACATGTAGATCAAGGTTAGATCAGTTGACCAATGAAAAATCATGTCACAAATCCAGGGTATGTAAATTATTTTGGTTTTCTAAATAATGCAATAACATCCCATACTTTTGCATGTGTAGGTATTCAAATAATATAAAAAAATTTGAAGCACAAGAATAATCAATCATAGTCATATTAAGCATTATTTGGAAAATTTTGAGAAAAATTATGAAAATTAATTTTCTACAAATTATACAAAAGTCCTAAGTCTAGTTCAACAATTACACAAATAGGTTCCATAGGGCCAACACAGCTCGATTCAAAGTCAATAGGGAAATTCAAGTAGAATAAATTGAAATAATGAATAAATTATTTTAAACCCAAGTATGTATTTTAGTCCTTTATATGTTGTCCTACAAATTAATTACAAAAATTTCTGCAGGTCCTCAAAAATTCATAAAGGCACATAAACCAAGGCAACAAGCAAACTGGTAGACAACAAGCAAAATTAATTAATTGTTATTTAGGAACTAAAAGGTGAGTATCCTACCTAGTTCTAGATTTTTTTTTTTTTTTTTTGCAACTAATCTAATGTTCACATGCAGAGAACAGTTCAAGTGTAAGGCCTAAAGTCTACAGTGTCAACAAGTGGAAAATAATGAATAAAAGAATAAAAAGGAAAGAAAACCTACCATACCTGAGGATGCCCCAGCTAGATGATAGTGCAGGTTGTAGACCATTGTCATGTCCCAACACGACTCAAAGCCCTCTGGGATGATCTTTGTCATTGTCATTGTCAGTAGGCTTACCCTTGAAAAACCTCAGTCAGCCCATAACTATTTCAAAGCATAAAACTCCTTAAAAGTGTCAAACATATGATCATCAAATCTAGCCATCGAGAAAACTCCTAAAGCAAATGGAAAATTAAAAGTGTTAATTCTAAATAATTTTAGAGAGAAGAAATGAAGAGAGAAGAGGACGAAAGCATAAATGAGGCTACATCATTTTTTGGCCCTTACAAAAAAAAGAAGTGGTATGCAGAAAGAAAACAGTAACGACCATATTCATTTACAAACCATGGAATTCATGTCTAAAATTACATATGCATAAGGGTTTATTCGTCATACATACGCAATCTAACATGTATTTAATGTACATATATGTTAACTAATGTTCAAGTCTAGTGACCATAAATTGGTTTCTATCTAGATATATGTACAAGACATAAGGAAGGAGAGAGAGAGAGAGTCGGAATTCAACCGACGACTCGTGGTCCATGTGTCTCTATGCAAAACTTTATGAACCAAAGTATCCAAATCATATGCTTCAGTATTTAAAAAACATAATTATGATTTGGTGAGTCGCGACTCAATGAATAAAAACAATAATCAGATTCTTATGGCACAACCAACAATCAAATATCATCAGAATACATTACAAGTATAACAATTGACTATGCAAGTGCAAATGCAATTGATTGATTTTGGACGTGACCTAAGGCAACACTGCTCCCGAGAATTCATGTGATTCAAGTGACATTTGATTTTGCTAGCTAGCATATAACAAGTGAATCATTTGATCACTAACATGTGCCAATAGGATATATAGGTCCCTTTTTTCAAGTGATTTGTAAGTGTTTGACAAGTCGGTCACAACATTCTTTTAGTTCCATATGGAAGTGTTCATTCATAATGGTATACCAAGTAATCATTAAGAGCATATAATTCTCACTTGACTTATATTCACATGTAAAATGTAACAATTCAATCATATATGTAATAGAACATAATCACATCATAAAATTATCTCACATACACATTAGAATCTAATTATAGTTTTTATTCACCTTTTGATGTGATCAACCTTTATGGTATGTTTGGTCCTCTCTCCTAGGCTTCCTCAAAGTGTTGAGATCCTAACATTTGATACATACATGGTTATAAGCATGTCAAAATGATTATGAATGCTTGGTATGCAACTATGGCATGATCCATGCAACAACCTAGTGTTGATGCATATTTTCCTTATGTGGCAGCTTGACCTTACTACAGTCTCACAGTAATAACTCTAGATATACTTATCAAAATGACTTGAATCTTTTTTTCAAATATAAAATACACATAATGATACAACATAGCCAAATTTCATGTCAATATAAGACATAGAAAATGTGATGAATTTTTGAATTTTTCCCTATTTCAATGTCATCTCAGTCTGAGTAGGTCTTACATTCTTGAGTGTATCTTAAATTGTATAAATCCAATTGTAAAAATGACCTACTAAAAGTAACAAAACACATAAAGGAACATTTTTCATATTTTACTCATTGTCTAAGTCTATAAATCCACCAAAACAAATGACCAATCTCAAGATGAGCATATTTTCAACATGTTGACAATTAGTCATAATGAAAGGTCAATATCTCAACAACCACATTAAATTTGGCAAAAATATTTTACAGGCATGTAGATATGACATAAATATATAACTTTCAAGTTTGAAACATCATTAAATTCCAATTCTATGGCCGTCAAATTTTAGGAAATAGAATTATAAGACTAATGAGGTTTCATCAAGTTTAGGGTCAGTCACAATCAATGAGCCATATTTCTTTTCACACATCAAATCAAGCAAAACTGCTTTACATGTATTTATAAGGGATATAACTCTATAAAATTTCATGTTTTGCACTTTTCTAAATATGAACATAAGGTCATCAAAATAAGAAAATAGAAAGATTGAAGTGATTTCGATTGGTTGTGAACCAGCCCTAATGAAGTAGCCATATCTCCTCACACGTGGGTACAAAATTTTGTTTTAACAACAAAACCAACACAATCAGCTCTTGTTTCTCTTAAATTTTAACTTCCATACATGAGCTCTACGTCAAATTCTTTATAATTCTTACTAACCATGCATGATTAACATGTCATGGCAGAGTAATTTCATGTAAAAAGAAGATAAATTAACTTACCTATTTTTCTAGAATAAGAAAAGCTTAGGATTTCTTCATAGGTAGCTCACTCTTCTCCCTCTTATTCTTCTTATTCTTCTTTTTTTTCTTCTTATTCCTTTCTTTCTTTCCTCTTTAACTCTCCCTTTCTTTTGTTGACCATCATGTTTATCCTCTCTATTCTGCTGCTAAAAGATGAAAAATTCAATTTGTAAACCTATTATAACAAGACAAAATCATGGTGTCTCATTTCGATTGGTTAGAAGTTACTTTTCCTCTTTTAGTCCCTCTTCCTCACTCTTTTATCACCTCCATCCATCTCCTAATCCCCATATGCTCCTTATACTTTTAAATAAGCTATAAGACACCATTATTTTTTATGCTATAACATGCATACAACATAAGATAATTTGACATGCAATTATGCAAACATTACATATATGTTCAAGTGTCCCAAATGCAATGGTGCAAGTGTCATTGTCGTGCTTATCTAATTCACATATCTAATGAACATTTATCCATTGCATACGTTAATGTGGGATTGTAAATCATTTATGCAATGAACATATTCATGTAAGAATGCTAATGAATGTGGATAGGAATGTTACAAAAAAAACTCTTGTTTGTACAGACATAGCTTTGCTTTTTTGGGTGAAATCCTGTTAAGTTGTTTATATAGGCAATGCCTTATCTATGTAGACCACTAAAGACTAACACAAAACAAAAAAAAAAAAGAAGATGAAAAGAAAAATAGGAAGAAGAAAAGAAAGAATAGGCCCAAATACCAAATTACTAAAAATCTAAATTACCAAAATGCCCTCCAACAATATAATTGATCCTCTTAAGAGTACTAGAGGAACTACCTAAGCAAAATTCACATTCCAAGAACTATTTCAGTTGAAAACACATATCACATAGGGATACTTGATATTTTTGAACTCGAATTCACTATTTCCAACAAAAATGCATCTCTAGAATAGACAAAAGGGTTGTAAGAGCATAAATTTATCCCCAAAAGACCAAGAAGGCTGCAATGACATAAGATGACACTTTAGCATGCCAAAAGGGCAAATGTGACACGGGATCATCCCCAATAGGCATCTTTGAGGCAAAAACACTAGCCAAAAGGGCTAGGACATTTCTAACAAATTTGAGAATCTTACTATATATAAGAAGGTTGCTATAAACATATAGAATGCACTAATACCTGTTAAAGAGCTACCAATACAAATCTAATACTTACTTGAGAGCTATTATAAGCATAATAATCGTATAACATGCATTGGTACTCACTAGAGAGCTGTCAGAATAGGACCTAACACCTACTAAAGAGTTGCTAGGATACTTAGTACTTCTTTGAAAGTTATTGGGAATGCACTAAACATACTGATACCTGCTAAAAAAGGCTTTAGTACCTAATCGAAGAGTTACTAAAGAAATGTATCCTTTAGTACACTTGTTAGTTTTTATATGTCTACTTTACTTTATTGAGTCTCAGGCCTTAAGATGTAAGGCCAATGTTGAAAACTATTGGGATTACTCCTAAGAATGTAAGGGGAATTACAAAAAGAGAAAAACATAGGCCTTAGGAAGCCTTGAATTAAGCCCTAAACCAAATCGAACCCTATAAATCCAAATTTTCAAATTTGCTAGCCATGCTTCTAATTAGTTGTATAGCTAAGTAAATAACTGTACAAACTAGCCTTAAAACCCTAACAAAAAGAAGGTTCTAGAACATAGAAACCTGGTGGCCAAATGGTCTGTATAGTAAAGCACATAGTTATACAGACAATTCCTTAAAACCCTAATAAAAAGAAGATTATGGAACATGGACACTTGACATTCAGAGGGTTGTACAAGTAACACCAAAGATTTATATAGTCAGCCTCTTAGATGTACAAACATCCTTCAAATGCTAATTCCAAAACCTTCATGGCCTTATCTACTGTAGGTTGTCAATGCCATGTAACTAAAACCATTATAGTATTGGTACACCCTTCTTCCTCTATAAATGCCACCCCATTTGAAGAGGAAGAGAGAGGTTTAGACAACCTTAACAAAACTTAGCTAAAATCATTACTGAAAACCTTAAATTCAAAAACCTAAACATTCAAACCATTGCACTAAAGATCCAAGGTAGAACAAGGTCTCTTGTACTTCATTTCCAAGCACTCCCATTGCATTTTGAAGGATCAAACCTTAACCAAGTGTCTTTGAAGACAAGAAAGACATCAAAAAGCATCCATGTCCCTTATCCTTTCTCTCTTATTCCCTTTTTCTCCCTTTTTCCTATTTTTGAAAGCTAAGATTTGAAGGATTATACAAACCTTTTGTGGTTTCTACAGACCCTAAGTAGGCTGTAGAGACCACTAGTTAGTTTGCACATCTTAATTTTTCTGAGAATAGTTTATGAAAATTATTCTTCCTTTTACTCGATTGTTTCCTTCTTTTTGGTTATTTGTATATCTTAAGAGCTCTTTTGATAGATAGGCTAGGGTTTGAAACCTAGGACTCTCATTCAATCAAACCATGAGGGCAAAGACTAAGGTTAAATTCTAAATTGTGATTTTTAAACTCTAAGTTTTCTTTCTTTTCCATGTTTTATGTAATTGAATATGATCATTTTCTATTTTAGTGTTGTTTTGACCATAACCAAGTGAAGGACTCATCATCCCTATCATCTTGAGAGTCTCATTTTCCTTTATTATTTTTTATTACGATTATTGATGACTACCTTGTGTGATTTCTTGGGTGTAGGTGCTTAGTTGAGCTTGGCCATGAAAGATGAACTTACTAATTATTATTTTGAGATGATAATTATGCATGATGATCTTGAGTATCGTTAATTGACATGCATGACCTCTTCCAATATGTTATATGACCCCCATCCCCTTGGAATTTGATTATGATGATGCTTTGGCTTAATTGATTGGATTATGTTAGGAATATGCTTTAAGGTGTTAAATTAGATTAATTAATAACATGGTTAAAGTGATAAAAAAAAAAAAAAGTGAACCAAAGATGCTTGAAAGCCAAATCCTAATATCTAAGCAATTTAAGAGGCCTAATCTCTTTTCTAAGTCATACCTAATTTTCAAACTCGATCTTTGATAGGTTAAAGATGAATTAGGAATTCTAATTGACTTAATTAGATTTAGATTTTGCCTTGCCCATATTATTGTCTTAACCTAAGTCTAGTGGTGACTCCATATCTTTTTTAGGGATAATACCAATATATTATCCCATCTTGGTCCTCTGTTGATCTTTACTTGGATAAAAGGGCTTCAAACTTGTATGAGACCTAAGTGATCCACCATTGAACCCAACACAAGCCACTATATAAGGTTATTACCAATGTATGACCCTCGTCCTCTCAATCCATCTTTTGCTCAATAAAATGATGTTTGCAAGCAAGATTCCACTTATTAAATTGAAATCTTGAATACTTTCAAAGGCTATCATCGATTGCATCTAAAGCATCCTTCTGTAGGGCAAATTGCTCAAAAAAGGTGTTCCCCTTAGTGTTGGGATGCACTCAAAAAGGCAATATACATGGTCTTTTTATAGGACAAGGTGGTAGACTTTTGCATCAATAGGCATTAAGATCCCAAAGCACCTTATCCCAACTATATAGGTAAAGTTCTTTCGAGTGAAGGTCAACTCCCATATCAATGGTATGTGGAAGATATGCATAGTATCCATCCACCACTTTGCCAAGACTTGTGTGGTAGTCACATTGCTCTATAAAGGCTTATTCAGAAGCATTCATAAAAGGGAAAAAGTTTGGTCTCCTCAAGTCACATAATCACACATTGAGGTAGCCACCTAAACTAGATACTAGCTAGTGTGATGACCATGCTCCCCTTACTAAAGGAGATATTGCTCTGAAAATAAATAAGAGATTGAAATTACATAATAAGAATAAAAACGAATTGAAATTACATAATAAGAATAAAAACGAAGATAGTCATAATTAAATGTATAAAGAAAAATCAAACCAAACACAACAAGAAAGTTGAAAACTAAAACAACATCACAAGTACACACAACATGCACAAAGTCAATCATTTTTCTAATTGTTTACATTTTTATGCACATGAGTGTCTGAAATGGTAAATAAATCCTCAAAGTGAGGAAAATCACGATTACACATGCAAGTCAGTGAAGATATTTAAAAATAAAGCAATTCAAGTCAATAAGAAAAAAAACAAAAAATCGCAAATTCTAAATATGCAAATTAAGTGCAATTCCATGTAAAAAAAATTAATTCTTATGTGTTTTATGTGCAGGAACATGCAAGACATAATAAAGGTCTGAATGGTTAAATAAAAATTAAACTTTGGCAATAACAAACACCCATGATGAAGATATCAAATTCATAACCATTACAAGTGATAATTCACAAAGTTTTGTGAACAATTATGAAGAATAAATTTGTTCACAAAATTTGCAAAAATTTCTAATGATTGGTAAAGTTTAATTGAAATTAACCTAAAACCCATAATGTTTGCAAAATTCATAAGATTCCACAAAGTTCAACAAAATTTTGACAAATTTGAAAATAAAATTCATCAAGTCTCATATGTACACATTCTAATTTTTTAAAAATTACACTACAAATTAATTTGGCTAGCTTTGATAAGTAGGAATAGAAAAACAATAAGTGCATGCAAATCGAGGTTATTAGCTAATGAGCAATCAATAAATAAAGTTTAAAAATTCTAAAAGTGAGTGTTTTAAAGTCTAGTTTAATTTTTGATAACTAACCTAGTGTTCGCATTTATAATAAAATTTTATGACAATGCCTAAAAATCAAAAGTTTTGAAAGAGGAAAAAAGAAGAAAGGAATAATGAATAAATAAAAAATAAAAGAGATGAGAAAGTGCGACGTACCACTAGTTTTCATATCTAGGAATCAAAAAACAATAAGAGCATGCAAATCAAGGTTTTGGTTAATGAGCAATCAATAAATAAAGTTTAAAAATTCTAAAGGTGAATGTCTTAAAGTCTAGTTTAATTTTTGAGAACTAACCTAGTGTTCACGTGTATAATAAAATTTTGTGACAGTGCCTAAAAGTCAAAAGTGTTGAAAGAGGAAAAGAAAAGTAAGAAATAACGAATAAATAAAAAATAAGAGAGATGGGAAAGTGGGACTACCACGGTAGATGCTGCACCGGCCAAATAAGAGCAGAGATTATACATGATTAGCACATCTTAGCCTAGTTGGATGCCCTTTGGACATGTCTTACATAAGATATGTGTGAGGGTTGACACTGAATCAAAATCCCAAGTGGCCTTTAAGTCCCTCAATGCATCGTTGATAACATCATTTTCCTTAGGAAAGTTAATGATAACATCAAACATCGCATCATCAAAATGTGTCACCATAAATTCGAGCAAGGAAACCTAAGTGAGCTACGTTTAGAGAATATTGAGTGAAAGAAAGAAGAGAGAAGAATGAAAATGACATAAATGAGGAGTAGGGCAAGTTGACCTCTTTTTATATTGGGGGTTATTTGTACAGACGAGTTCATTTGTATAAAAAACTAATGCCACTTTGCTATAAAAAATTATGTTAACATAACGTCTTTGGTTAAATTGTCTACACAAACAATCTCCTTATCTGTATAGACCATTAAACTAAATCAGAAGAAAAAGGAAGGAAGAAAGGAGGAGAAAAGGAAGCTTATAGAGAAATGACCAAAGTATCTCCGAATCTTCTATGGCTCAAAAGACATAATTCAAATATTGTAATCTCTATAAAATTACAGAACTACCCCTTTACCATTAAGCTCTATTCTCAGTGAATGCAAAAAGGGCTCTTGAATGAGTTCAGACTGGAATAATTATTTAAAAAGAACACCTTTCCCTATGATTGTCAGAAGGATAGTCGAAGGATTTTTTAAACCATTTATGCAACATCCTTAATCTAATTCATTTGCATTTTAATTTTTTTATGTTTTCATATATGCATCACATGGCATAAGAATGACAATAACTTTTACATCATCACATTTGAGGTATTTCAATATGCATATGATGTTTGCATAGTTGTATAAAAAATTATCACACAGTGTGCATATTATTATAACTTAAATTGGGCTATCTTGGAATGTATTAAATGTATATGGATTTGATGGAAATTACTAAAGGGATATAGGTGAAAAAGGAATAAGGACTAAAACAGAAAATTTAAACTTTCAACCAATAGAAATAAGCCACCAATCTTTTGTCCTACTAAAATAAGAGTACAAATTAGAATACTCTCCTATTAATGGCTGATAAGGGAGGAGAAAAAAGAGTGATATGATAGAAAAAGGAGAGCCAATAAATAAAGAAAGAAGAAGGTGATGATGATCAAAGAGAAAAAGGGAGAAGAAGAAGTTAACTAGGAAAAAATCTTAAAGTTTTATAGCATTAGCAAAAGGTATGTGATTTGATATTTATTTCTCCATGAAATTTCTTCTTCATGGAATATTAATCATATACAATTAGAGGGGATTATGAAGTAATTATAGTTAGGATTCATGTATGAAAAATTATTGGGAGTGCACATGAGTTGAATTCATTTTTATTCTATTTTAAAGGCAGACTGTTGCACCCATGATTTCATAACCCTAGAAGATGAATTAGGGCAAGTTGAAAAACATGAAAAATTGAAGATTTATGTTTCATATAAATTTTATGAAATAGTTTTGCTAAATAAGTTGTGTGTGAAGAGATATTACCCTTTGATTGTGATTGATTCCTATTAAAACTTGCTCAGTCTATTGGTTTTATTTTTTAAGGAATTTATAGGTCTAGAAGGGGAATTAGTAAAGTTGAAAACATTAGAGTTAAATCTTTGTATCTTATCTAAAATCCTATAAAATAATTTTGCTTAATATTTTATGTATTAAGAGATATGGCTCCTTGATTGGGACTGATCCTAAATCTACTCATACCTTCAAAGTTTGAGATTGTTTATTTCTTTTGAGGACAATAGAAGCTGAATTAAAGCATGTTTAAAACATGAAAAATGTTCATTTATGTTTTAAATAATTGGCTATAAAGCAGTTCTTGAATTGGACTTCTACGTTTTGAGATACGACTCAGCTTATAGGACTGTTTAGCATGCAATTGCATTAGGAATAGGAAGAATTTATAAACTTTACCATAAATTACGTTATGCATATTTTGAGCTGAATTTTGGATATGTTACAGCCATATATGTCTAGTTTAAGAAAAAAAGAATTAAGTTATTTAGATTTTGGGGTATGAAGGTCATTATATTTTACTAAAGCATATATGCATAATGAGATCAAAATCTTATTTTATCATCATAGATTGATTTGGTGTATTGAAATAGGTCCTTGAGGCATTGAAGATAATATTGGGAATAAGTTGGGACCATCTATGGCTTAATAGCTTGAAGAAGGAGGTAAGTAAATAGCTAATGGTACTTAAACATTCGATTAGTTAGATGTTATGAACCTCAATTCTATGGATTGAAATGTTATTTAATGAGATGATATTAATGAATACTTGAATGAAAGGATTGTTAGACTTTTGAATTATTTATTTTTATGAGATGTCGATAAATTATGGTTTAAGAATGAAAACATATTGTGATATTATTTCAAAGGTTTGTGGGTGTTGTTATTAGTTATTACATTGCTCGAATTTTATTGGATCTATAAATGAATTGCTAAGGAATTATTATTTGATATTGTTTTCATAAGTAATAACATTTTTATAGTATATGTGGTGAGTACATATAATAGCCTATATAGCAACAACATTTGATAACCTGTGTGGCAATTATCTCTTATAGTCTGTGTAGCGACAACATATGATAGCCTATGTGGCAATGATAGCTATAGCTTGTGTGGTAATAATATATGATAGCATGTGTGGCAATAATATTTGATAGCTTGTGTTACAATAATATCTATAACCTTTGTGGCAATAATATATGATAGCTTGTATTAAAATAACATTTGATAGCCTATATGGTAATGATATCTTGTAGCCTGTGTGGCAATAACATATGATAACTTATGTGGCAATGTTATCTACAGCTTGTGCAACAATAATATATGATATTATGCACGACAATAACATTTGATAGCCTGTGTGGTAATGATATCTATAGTCTGTGTGGCAATATATATGATAGCTTGTGTGGCAATAACATTTGATAGCATGTGTGGCAATTATATCATATAATTTGTGTGGCAACAACACATGATAGCCGATGTGCAACAAAGATTGGAAATTCTTTATTACATGCATGGATGGGCGATGGGTTATTTATATTTAAATGCTTGTTATACTATTTATGATATAAATATCCAAGATTATTTACTTATTGAGTATGTAAACTCGTTCCTTTGCATTTAACTTTCTTTTAGGAAATGTAGACTAAAGGCTATATACAATTTGTATTTTGAAGTTATTGTCTAGCAGTTTAATCAAGGTTGGATCAGTATGTGGTCTTTTAGTGTTTTGTTCTTTTGGCCATGTTTGTTTTGCTAATTTATAAAATAAGAAATATAGTGTTCAAATAAATGAAGCTGGAACCCTTAATGATAATAGGATGACATAAGAGGATTTTAATGATGTGATGACGCTTTAGTACTTCATACTATATGGATAAGTTAATACATATGCTTGAAAATAATTATTAAATATAGATTAATAACTCAAGCTACCTAATAAACTGAGTAAAGTTAAATAAAAAAAATTGAAAGGGGATGTCACAATTTCCATCCCAAAATGATTGTCTAAATACAAATTCTTCCTCAGTGGATTATAGAAGGGCCCCTGAGTCAACTTCACATTAAAAGGCCTATTCAAGATATGGATTCTTACTTAAAAAAATGCCAAATAAGTTGTTGAGATAACCTTATATGCCAAAATGGTTGTCAAAACATAAAATCTTCTTCAATGGTTACTAGAAGGGCTAATATACTATCATTTCATGTTAGAATAATTGCCAGAGTATGAAACTTCCTTTAGTACCCGCTAGAAATCTATTGAACCTCCATCTAGCTAGTTAGAATGGTTGTTTGAAACCTAATCTTGAACCTAGTACCTATATGAGAGCTGATAAAAACCAATAACTAACACCAGCACCTCCTAGAAAGCTACCAAACAAACTTAGTACCTGTTAGAGAGCCGCTAGAAATAAACAGCTAACACTAGTACCTGCTAGAAAGCTATTGGAGACAATTACTTAACATGAATACCTATTGGAAAGCTTTTAGAGAAACTTATTAGTTACTAAAAAGCCACTAAGACATTCAAAAACTTTAGTACCTACTTAAGGACCTACTAAAGAAATGTATCCTTCAGTATCCTTTTTTATGTTCGTATTTTATAAATGCTTAGATATGTCTTGTTCAATAATTATTTCTTAAATAACATTTTTCAAGCCCTATAAAGTAGGGGGCAAACTATAAGTAATGGATTTTGGATCCCAAGATGCAAGTCTAATAATGAGAACTAATAGAATCATTCCTTAAAGATGTAGGAGAAAGAATGCAAAAGAAATGGATAAGGCTTCATAGAAACACTGGATCAACCCTAAACTAAGCCCAAAAAATAAAGATAAGCCTAACTCAAAGTGCATTAAACAACTTATAGATGGTTGTACAACCAATTAATTTGGTTATACAGTTAATTTATATGGTTGTGTAGCCATTTTTCCAACCTTGATGAAAGGAAGATTCTAGAATAGTTGATTGTTAATTTCCACATGGTTGTATAACCAACTATAAGTTTATATAGCCAACTTCTTAATTATATAGATAGTATGAAAATCTTTAATCTAGAACTTTCTTTGATCCTATCTACTAAGAATTAAGTATTAGATGCAACCTGAGCTATTTTGGCTTAGGTGCATTCATTTCCTCTCTATAAATGCCCCCTCATTTGAGAGAGGAGGGGAGGCTTTTGGAACTTAGTGTTACTCTATTAAAATTGCTACTAAACTTACCTAAACATAGAAATCTAAACATCTAAACCATCCATTAAAAGATCTAAGGTAAAATCTATGCTTAAAGAATCAATTTTGCATTCATTTTTTGCATTTTTTAAGATTATTCAAAACCTTAGTGCTCTGAGGGCAAGGCAAACCAAAAAGAGCATCCAAGGCATTTAAACCTCTTTATCTTCTTCTACTTTCTTTTTTCTCTTTTTGTCCTAATAGTATATACATACCAATTTTTGGTCTATGCATACCACTTAGTAGGCTGTATAGACCACCAATTCATTTATACAACCCTTTTTTACTAAAAAAAAAAAAATCTTCTTAAGTTCTTTTTCAATTCATTTTCCACTTGTCCTTTTGGGATTTTTTAAGATTCTTATAAGTTCCATTGGTAGAAAGGGGATAGGTTTTTAAGCCTAGGACCCTTATTCTTGGAAAAATATGAGAGAAGGATAAAAAAAAGGTGTTGCAACTTCCTTGATCTTAAAGCATTTACATTCCACTCTTTATTATTCTTTCTTTCTCTTTTACTAATATGTTAGCATTACATGTTGTTTAAAGACATGATTAGGTGAGTGAATGTCATCCCTAAGGACCCTGTAATCTTATTTTAACTTAAAAGGTTTTTTTTATGATTGAATATTTTGAGTTTCCATCCCTTTCACCATAATGGGAGAATGGCTAGTTCACTAGCTTATCCATTCTTCCTAATTTTCATGTGGTAAACTTCATCAAGGTAGAAGATAGTGCTTATGGCTTAATGACCCCTCATTTTCATTTGATTGCATCCATAATACACTTTGAATGTTCTTTGGTCTTATAATGCAACTTTATCATAATTTTGGTACCATAGCTCACTTCGTAGCTAATGGTGTCCTTAGGATGCCTTAGCTCTTTATAACATTAATGAAGAAGGATCCAATGAACCAATGACTCTAATTTAGTGATTTTAAGTCCTTGTCTAAGTTCTCTTTCATCCTCTAAATGAACTTGCATTTTCATTATTATATCATATGATTATGCTTGATACATCATTTTCTTACGTGCTTTCATGTTATTTATTAATTCTAATTATTTATCTACTAATGCTTAATATGTGTGATAAAAATACCATAGATATGGTGATTTTGAACTTAGAAGCATGCTAGGATCCTTGACTTAAAGATGGATTTAAAGCGATTAACATTATAGATGTATCTTACTTTATTTTATTTCCTTTTGATGAGATACTAACATGTTTGCTTCCTTTTTTATAGGTTGATATGCATATTTCCTTCGATTTTGCATGTTTACTTTGTTAATTATGTATGGCCACCCCTTTACGATCATAGTTGTACCCCTACCCCATGGATATTGGTTGTAATGATATGGGTGATTTGCTTTACGATGAACTAGATGAATAATCTAGGATTATTAATCGAACTAATTAATCACAAGACTAAATTATAATTATGAACCAAAGATGTTCGAAGGTTGGATCCCTAAGTCCAGGTAGTGTGGAGGTGCCTAACTTGTTCCCCAGCTCGTATGCAATTTTCGAACTCGATCTCTGATGGGGTGAAGATAGATTGGGCATTCTAAATGACTTAGATAGGTTTTACCTGAAATTTTGGTCCTAACTAAAGTCGAGTGGTGACTCTATTTTGATTATGGGTGGTACCAACATATTATCTTACTTAGGTCCCCCGTTGACCCACCAAACAAAATGGAAAAGGCTTATACTTTTTGAAAGGCCTTTCAAAGGATCCTCAATGATCTTAAATGCATGTCATTGCTTAGGGTTATACCAATGTGTGACCCTTATCCTCTCGTTTCTCTATTCATCAATAAAGGTGGGAGTCACAAGTAAGATTCCAATAGTTCAAGCACAATCCTATAGTCAAGGTACTCATAACGGTGGCAACAAACTTCATTTCTACCCACTTAGTAAAGTGGTTGATTACAATTAGGAGGAACTTTCATTGTTTAAGAGCTTGGGAAAAAAGGACTCAAACTATCATTCTTCCATTATGAAAAAGGCTAAAGTATTATTAATGAGACTTGTTTTGCAGTCAAGATAGGTCTACTATTATTGAAACATTCATAAGTGGGGCATCATTTTAGAAAACATATTAAGTCTGTCTTCATCATTGGCCAGTAATATCTTATCATTTATCTTGGCAGCTAAGGCTTTCTCTTATCATCTATCTTGGCAGCTAAGGCTTTCTCTTTAATATATATGCCATAGATTCTCTAGTACAACTTTTTAAGCAAATAGTCTGCCTCTTCCCTATTTAAGCATTTCAATTAAAAGAGAGAATAACTCTCTTATAGAGGTATTCTCCTATCATAGTGAAGTGGGAACTATGAACTATTTCCTTTTGGCTAGCTTTAGATATGATAAGAAGTATCTAATCCTTCATGTACTAGTTGATCACATGCATTCAACTAGGCATTCTTAGGACTTCAACCATATAGCCTTTTCCATAGCCATGAATAATAATGGCACTATAAGAAATTTCAGTCTTGAATTATAAGCAAAGAAATTTAAGATCGATCGGGCACTTCTACTTTATAAACTCAATTCAAATCCTATATTCACCAATATTCTCAAGGAAACCTATTTCTTATTTTCGCTTTACTTCCTAATATGTAAAACTTTTAGAAAACTAATAAGACCTTCAATATCAGTGGAATAAAAAAGAAAATGGAGTTACAAGATTTAACTATTCATCTTTTCTCTCAACATCTAGAAATATATGCAAGGGACCTAACTTTTTTTTTTTTTTTACT
Organism: Omphalea diandra; assembly: GCA_949677035.1. Lineage (NCBI taxonomy): Eukaryota > Viridiplantae > Streptophyta > Magnoliopsida > Malpighiales > Euphorbiaceae > Omphalea > Omphalea diandra. The sequence goes on along the minus strand of CATIWR010693200.1, from coordinate 19,473 downwards.
TTAACAAGAAGTTGTAGATGCACTGTCAAGGAATATTGTACTGATAAGAAGATTTCTATATTTGTCTTCCAACAAGTCTAGTGTGGCTATCACATTTCCAGTCTATTCCTCTTATTCAAGCAAACACCTAAATACAACAATGTCAAATTTATAAATTGAGCCTTTAAAAACTTTAGAATCTGGATATGTATTTTATGGGTTTGGTGGTGATTTAGTTAATAAGTACTATGAACTCTTTATAATGCCTGTTTTTTTTAGGGATGATGGTACATTAAGTCATTTGATTATGCTTATAATTATTAAGTGAACTTGAGAAATATACTGCTAGTGTAAAGGAAGGCATTGATGGAAAGTGTATAAGAAATGGGGTTGTTGAATGGGAGAATTGATGGGATTTTGAGTTTAAATATTTTTAAAAAATATGATAGATTGTTATTTAGCTTTTCCTTTAGAAATAAAATTTAATCTAATTTTATTTGTAATGTAGAATTATGATTAAACTAAAAGTGAATTAGTAGAAATATGAAATGCTTTTTTTTATTCTCCTAGTTCAACACTGTAATTTCATTAGATGAATGATTTTTGCAAAGGTAAGATTGGACCATGGTGGTGGAGAGAAAGAATGAGAAAGCAGATAGAAGTGGACAGAGAGAAAGATGATGGAGATTGATGTGGCTTTTTAAATATGAAGATTATTTTTTTAATTTCCCCATATTAGATGTCATATGTGTTTTCCATCCCTTTATTTAATAGACTTAAATGGCATGGAGTTTTAAGATAGATAACAAATAGTATATATAGTTTAAGATACAAAATGAAATTTATATGCTTACTATTTAATTAACAAATAATTCATATGCTATAGGTGAAATTTAGTCATTCTTTTGCTTTTTGATAGTATTATGTCATTAAGTACTCTTCACCTTGATAAGTACCATCACACTTATTGATTAATTCTTTTTAAGGAACAAACTTATTGATTAATTCAATTTGAGTGAATTAACTTGGAGTATACTGGCGAGTGTAACTCGTGGATGAGGGCATCATATTCTATCATGTTGTTAGCAATGGGGAACTTGAATTAGAGTGCATATTGGAATAAAATTTATAGGGGCCTAACAGGACAATTTTGCCTTCATCATGATCAACTTAGAGGCTTCATTTATAAAAAGATTTTATTCATATAGGGTTAGTTTCAAAAGAATTTTGAGTTTTAGACCTAACCTATTTTAATTATACCAAAGTGCGAATGTTGTATTCAATTATAAAGTCTTCTAAGGCTTATGCCTTAATGGTTGTTCTTAGTATATATTGTAACCCATATTCACTCAATAATATTACCTGGATCACTATCCTTCTTGACATCGCTGTTTAATGCAAGATCTTCTTTAGAGGTTGATCAACTAACACTGCATATTGGGTGGCTTAGAAGTAGTGCTTTAACTTTTGAGTGGTCATTACAAGTGAGTATTTCTAGTGGGTTGTACCTCATCTCTACATCCTATAACATATTACTAATAGAATATATTAGCTTTTATTATCTATCTTTCTTTTTTTTCTACTATGGTATTGATAATATGATCTAAATATGCTAGTTATAAATATAACGCCTCACCTAGGATCGACTAGCTTAGGACCTTTAGTAAAAGGAGGTACTTTTTTAGCTTTTCAAAGGTTTTCTAGCATTCTTCTATCAATTCAATATTCATTACTTTCCTTATTAACTTGAAGAAGGGAAGCACTTGTTTATGACTTAGATATGAACCTATTTAGGGATATGAACCTATTTAAGGCCCCCTATCAATCATTAGAAATTTTTTAGGCATGTGGAGGTGTCATTTGCATTATCATTTTAATTTTATCTTGGTTGGGATCTATACCTCTACTACTAACTATATTTCCAATACATTTTCCCCTGTAATGTAGAAAGTGCACTTAAGATGAGTTCAAATTCATTTGATGTTTGTTTAACATATTAGGTTAACTAGGTGTTGCCTAAAAGTTTTACTCTTCACTATCATATCTCAAACATTGACTTTGAAGTTCCACTTCATCTAATTCTAGAAGAGTTTGTTTATTAACCATTGATAGGTCATCTTAACATTTTTCAATTTGAGTGGTATGACCGTATACTATTATATTCCTTACTTAAAGATGAACATAGTTTTCTCCTCATCATCAAGGTTTAATTTGATCTACTGGTAGACTTAAATGGTATCCAACAATATGATGCTTAATATTTTGAGTCTATAATTTATTATTCATAAAAAAGAAAGGAGTTTTAGGGTAAACCTTACTCAAATTTGTAAAGTTGATTCATATTTTCCATTTTTCATTTTATTTCTTAACTAAAACCATATTGGCTAGCTATTATAGACACTGAATTTCTCTTATTGTCCCTTGATTTTTAGTATCTTGCTTACTTCTTTAGTAATTATGGCTTCACTTAAGGCTAAACCTTTTTACTCTCTATTTGATTAGTTTAATTCCCTAATCAACATTCAAGCTACAAATCATTATGAATGGATCTACCTTAGGAAATGTTAAAGACTTACAACTTAAAGTTCTCTACAAAGGAAGTAGGAGTCCCTCTATCCTCTGCGTTTAAGTTTTGTATAGATTGGCACAAATCTAGAAGAAATGCACTTCATTTTTAGGCTTAAAGGAGACAACTTATCTAGTTAACTCTCTTAGTTCTTTGCTCATCCATATCATTTTCTACATCAATTACATCTGCCATGAAAGGTTCTAGCATTTATTAGACACTCTATTATATTTTTTGCATTAACAACTTCTAACATTCTCTTAAGACTGCTTACCTCCCTAATGGTCACCATTTCATTTTCAATAGAAAATTTCATTATCAGAAACCTTATGCAAACAAAAACATAGAAATCTTATAACATAGATCCCAATAGTACATTATAGGGAAATGGTATATCACTAACCATGAAGGTATCCTACAATGTCTGGCAAAAGAGGGGTTGACCAAAGGTCACTATAGCTTGAAAATCTTTAATAATAGTAATCTATTTCCTTTTATTCCATTTACTAGTATTCTTAAGGGCATTAGATCTTCTTCATAAAGTTTCATTTTTTCATGCACACTTATGAGTATTAAGTTGACAATGTTGCTGTCATTAATTGATTTTTTTTTTTTACAATAAAATTTATGATGATGATCACCAAAGTATCATAGTGGGGAGTGGGAAGATCACTAGCATCCTTAGGAAAAAAGATAAAAGCATAACCATCTAGTCTTCCATCATGCACTTTATGCTCTCACATTACCTTTTATACTTTTTTCTAGTATTAGTGCGCCTCTAATGTGATATTACACCTCCCAATATCACATTAATAGCCTCAACACCTATATCATTTATTAGCATTATATCCTCATTGTAATTGCTCGCACAACAAAAATTTATCTGCTTAGCGATAAAATTTTTCATTGCTAAATAGATAGATTTCGTCGCTAAGACAACTTAGTGACAGACTAGCAAAAAAATTGTGGTTGTCGCTAGACTGGTCTCGTTACTAATGCTTAATGATGAAATTTTAGTTTGTCGCTAATTTTAGAAACGGAATAATGATGAAAACTTTCGTCATTAAAATTTTGTCGTTATTCCCTTGCTAAGCTCAACGACAGAATAAGAACGAAATTTTTTGTCACTAAGTTAGTGACGAAATAGTGATGAAAGTTTTCGTCATTATTCCTTCACTAACCTTAGCGATGGAAAATTCCATTACTAATCTATTGCTAATATGCCAAATCTCCACTGCTATTATGTTGCAATTCCTGCGTATTCTATTGCTAATCCATTGATAGAATTTTATTTAATGTTTTTATATTAAAATTTTGATATTATTAATTTTTTTTATTTGTATTTATATTTGAAATTGTATTAAAAATTAATATTAAAACGAACACAATGTATAAAAAATTTATTTATTAAAAATTAAAATAAAATTGTATTATGTTTATAACTAATTATTTTCTACATGATCATTCGGTTCCACAAAATAATCGTCCTCTGGATGCAAAGGTGCTCTTGGTGGAATCTGACAATGCATGTTAACTAACATAGAAGTTAGTGTCTGTTATATGCTCTGCTGCATGGCCGTAAACCGCAGATTAAACTCATGCTAAATCTAAAGCTTGCCTCAAAGCACGCCTCGAACCCCATCTCAGACTTGCATCCTAATGCACGACACCAATTCTAGATCTGGAGTCATATGTGATGTGGCTGAGTAAGAGCTAGCGTGAGAAGGGAGACAAATAGATGTCGACTTGGAGCCAAGTTTGTACACTCTACTCTTCTTGAATCGTCCACCAACATCCATGTACACCTAGCCAATATTGACTGCTTGATTTTCCATAAAACCCTTTAGTATTTGTGAAGTAACATAAACAATACTTTTTTCTACCATAGCCTAATAAATATGAAAAATGATTATGAATTATAATTGAAGTTATTATAATAGAGCTTACTGGTGTTTGTACTGGTCCGTCTCGCCATATAACTGATTCCAAATCACTTATTGAGCACTCCATGGATTTGGTTAGTTTATTTACTTATTTTTTTATTTAATTATAGAATGTTTCTACTAAAACAAAAAAAAAAATTTGTTTTAGAAGCAAGAACTAAAATGTCCAGCCACAAATTATAAGGTTTTTAAGAAGACACATAGTAAGAAAAACAACAATGAATTTGTTGATAAAAAAGCACATGACAGTAATGTTAGTTAATAAAAAAAAAATTCATGCACTATTTTTCATGTTCATAAAATTGTTGAAATTTTGGCATATTCCATTTCTGCTTCCACAAATTCTAATATCTTTGGAGAAGCATTCTAGCCTATTACCACATGTCCAGTGACATAAAGTATCTGAATACCGCCTAGCAACCGTATGCTCCCATGCAATCTTGACCACGGTCTCCATAGCAGCATCCTAAAAAAAATTACAATATAAGAAAATAAAAATATAAGCACCTGAATTAAAATTGTATTATATATATAGACATACACACACACACACACACACACACACACACACACACATATATATTACGAGATTATTATAATAACATACCTCGTACCAACGTCCTGTATCCTAGGTTGATGAGATGATGGAGGATTAATTGCCGATGTAATAGAAGAATCATAGTCAGGTGGTTGTTCAAATGTAATGGGTGGCGAAAGAGGTGGTAACGGTAAAGGATATGAAGATTATGATATAACTGGTAGAGCCAAAGGTGATGGAATAGGCTAATCAGACGATGTTACATAAGGTGAAGAAGGAGAAGGTTTATCATGTTAACCTCGACTAGTAGCTGATGTGCTACGTAGCCCTAATGAACTCCCATAACATCGATCATTCCCTCGTATCCTTTAAAATATATAAATATGTATGTTTAGAAATTGAGTTACATTTAAGCAATTCAATATAAATCTTACAAAAGGAGTTGTGATAACGTTATCTCTAATCGTTATCGACGTTATGTAAACTAACATCATCATCATTATCTAATTTTTCATTTTTTGGTGCATTGTCCTCATTATCACTCTCTTCAATGTCAATAAATGAACCCATTGGATCAATCAAGCTCATTTGTTTATCTTTAACCTATAGGTCGATTTCATGTATCTCTGTGTCATCATCTTGGAAAGGTTTATTGTTGATAGTCGAAACTTTTATCATAAATCAAGCTTTTATTTTTCAAATAGCCCACCAATCATTCTTGTCCAACTTTAAGCTAGGATATGTAGCATAATGCACCTATGTTGCTTGCGACATGAGGACAAATGGTTCATATTTATTGAATTGTTTTTATAGCTCACATTAACAAATTTGTATTGCTTGTGAACCATCTTACCAACATTTGGTATAGGATCAAACCACTCGCAGTTGAATAAAATAGTTCTCTTATAGGGTATTGCAAGATACTCTAACTCTAAAACTTTAGTTAATTGACCACAATTCTCACTCTCATTAGCATTATAATTTGTGCCCTTTTTGCAAACTCCAAAATTATTAGTTGCACTATTAGAACCATATGGTTTGGAGTGAGTAATCGTTGACATAATATCCATGATATGAATTTACAATACATAATAGACCTTTTACCAAATCCTTAATGAAAATGTTTGTAACATTATTTGATCAGTTATGTGACTACATTTTATATTAATTTAGAAACTAATCGTTAAAGTACATTACACATACTTGAAAATTACAAGTTTATCATGCATTTTATATACTCACATATTGATTGAACCAAATAGGAAATCATTCTCCATATATGCATCAACCTAATTGTAAGCAATTTTTGGGTAACTTTGTCATATCCTTAACACATAAATCTTTCACATCATATGTAGAAAACAATATACATTAGTATATACAAGTGTAATTCCATATTATCATTATCAAATAGAAATAAAGATGAATACTTACTCAATAAAAGGTGTTACTTCCTCATAGTTAAGTAGAATGTAAGTGTGCGCAACATGATATTTTTTGTCAGTTAGGATTCTTGTTTTGAACCCCCTAATGGGTGACCTGCAAGTTTGAATATACTAAGCATCGCATCATATTCTTCATAATCACCTCTACATTCATCATTATTTTGGGAGACTTTTTGATATCATGTATTAACACATGGCTTAAAGTAATGTGCACAAAAAGCTAAAGCTTCTTTAACTAAATATGCATTGCATATCAAACCTTCAACCTGAGCATTATTTTGCATATTATATTTTAACTTTTAAAGGTACCTTTTGAATGGATACATCCATTGACATTAAACTAGACCTGCAATTCTCACTTCATATGAAAGATGAATTAAGAGATGGTACATACAATCAAATAATCTTGGGGGAAATATACATACAAGCTTATATAAAATAATAGGAATCTCTTACTCTAGCCACCTCATATCATCCACACGTATAATAGTTGAAGTTAAATCATTGAAGAAAAGGCTTAACTCTATTAGGGCTTACCAAACATGTGTTGGAAGCAATTCCTAAAATGTAATTTGTATTAGTTGTTGCATGAACACATGGCAATCGTGACTTTTCATCCTAAACAACTTAAGCCTTTGCATACCCGTACATCTACCTATATTTGAGATATATCCATTTAAAAATCATAATCCTTTAACCCATTCACATAGAGTCATTTTTCCCTATTTGTCAAGAGTGTAATAGGCTTTAGGATATTATCCAATTATAGGATCATGATCTAATTTTGCTCTTCGGTAAAAATATTTCAAGTCTTCCCTTGATTTGGCATTATCTTTGGTTTTTCCTCCCATATTCCCCATCATGTTAATCACATTATCAAAAACATTCTTCTCAATATGCATCACATCCAAATTTTGCCTAATCATGTTGGTTTTCTAAAATGGTAGGTTCCAAAATATGTTTCATTTCCTCCAGGCAGTTACTTTGAAATTAGTTCATTCACTGCACAACCATCCATATCAGTGACCTTTTACAATATTCATTCTTTTATCTCTTCTAATACCTCATATCCACACCAGATTGTGGTGCAATGGCAGTCACGATTCTATTTTTAAGAAAGGATGTTTTGTTCCTTTGAAATGGATAGTCATAAGGTAAAAATTTATGTTTGTTGTGAAACCACGATGTCTTACCCCCTCTTGGTAAAGTAAAAGCATCTAACTTGTTCGTGCAATATGGACATGCCAACTTACCTACTGTATTCCACCCTTAAAACATAGAATATGCAAAAAATTCACTAATTGTCTATATCAATGCAACACGTAGTTAAAAATTCTACTTATTTGACATCTCATGAGTTTGCACCCCAACTTTCCATGACTTCTTTATCTCTACAATGAATGGTTCCAAGAATACTTCCAACTTCTCTTTTGATTTATGTGTCCTAGAACTATCACAATTAAAAACATATGTTTTTTTTTCATACACATCCATAAGGGTAAATTATATGAAGTAACTATTATAGGCCAATATGAATATTATTGTCCTGATTGATCAAATGGTTGAAATCCATTTGTGCAAAGTTTGTCTTACATTCCTACTTTCAGTTGCAAATGTCAAATGCATCCTATCAAAATTGTTTCATGCTTTCGAGCCTGAGTAATGCCTCATCATGCCATCTTCTTCTTCAACATGCTCAACATGCCATCTTATATCTTTAATCGTGGCTTTGGATGCATATAACCTTTGTAATCTTGGAGTGAGCGAACAGTAGTACATTTTCTTGTAAGGAACTATCAATTTTCGCTTAGAACTTATAACATAGACAACTTATAACACGAAAATACATAAAACTTGTAATAAAGCAACTCATTATCTTTTCTCCAATAAAGATACAACCATTCTTACAATAATGAATCTTTTCTATAGGTAAACCTATTCCTTATACCAATTTCTTCATGTTATAAAAGTATTTGATCATAATATTATCATCCAGTAATAACTCTTGCGTTAATTGGCATATATCATCACAACATCTTTCAGACATATGATGTTCTGCCTTAATGTTCAATAATCAAGTAACAACTAACAATTGTGAATGGGTATTACATCCAGGTCATACTTCTTTTATCTGTAGCCTATAACATGTAGTAAACATATTGTGCTTTATCATTTTGTCATTTCTTTACATCACTTGTATGAAATGACAAACCAATAGCATTAAATACCATGTCATGGTAATCACTATCAGATTCATAATCTATAACAAACGGAAAGTCTGTTTCTTTCACATCAACTGATGTCCTCGATCTTAACATTATCAATTGATAATAACTCTTGCATTAATTGGTTGTTATAAAAGGAAAGTATGTTATAGAAGTCCTCGATCTTAACATTATCAGTCGGTAATAACTCTTACATTAATTGGCATATATCATCATAACATCTTTTAGACATATGATGTTCTACCTTAATGTTCAATAATCGAGCAACAATTAACAATTATGAATGGGTACTACATCTAGGCTATACTTCTTTATCTGCAGCCTGCTACATGTTATAAAAATATTGCACTTCATCATTTGGTGCTTCCTCTACATCATTAGCATGAAATGACGGACCAATAACATCAAATACCATTTCATGGTAACTACTATGAGATTCTTAATCTACAACAGAAGGAAAGTCTATTTCTTCCATACCAACTGATGATCCCAAATGTGCTCTCACATATGGTTCATCGGGTTTATACCATTGATGATATTTAGGTACAAATTCATATTTAGCTAGATGATACCTAACCATTTAAACTTCATCATATCGTCAATTTTGACACATACTATGATTACATGGACACCATATCTTATTCCCATCCATATGATCTAAATGGCTACAAGCAAACATTATAAAATGTTCGCTCCCTCTAAAACTTCTATATTTAAGAATCCATCAGTTAGCCTACGGTGCATCCATTCATGATATAAACTCATTTTTTTGTACCTAAAATTATGTCACCAACAAACAAATATCCTTATATTTCACATTTGTAATCCCATTAATAAGATTTATGTTTCACATCAGAGCTTGGTTGTACTTTTTCTTTTACAGGGGTGAATGATATGTATGATTGAAGGCTAGCAGCACTTGTTAATCATGGAAACTCCAGTTACAGTTACAGATACTCTCTCAACTTCAACTTCACAACCTTCTACTTTTGCTCCTCTTACAGTTACTATTCCTTTTTCACCATCTTTTAGAAAATCCTCTTCTTCTAAAATAGACTATCTCTATGAACTCAGCTACATCCCAGACAACCAAAAGATCCAAGATACAAACATCCCTTTTCTTAACCCTTATGATGCTTTCTAGAAGTTGGCATATTAGTTGTCTACTTCGAAAATAATGGATCTCCTTTGTATCCATTCGAATGAGATGGACACTGCTTCTTTGATGAATGTCATTGCAAAGACTGCTTATACGATACAGATAAGAAGAAGAAAAAGAAGAAGAAAAGGCTACTAGAAGAAGAAGAAAAGGAAGCTGCTTATAAAAAGAATTAAAAAGAAGATTTAAAGATGGTGATCCCTCTGTCAGATTACTCGGAGAATCCTCTGGGAAATATAATTACATTATCAAATATGGTCCTATTCCTGAGTCTCAAGCACAAACACCAAAAGAAACCTTTCCTAAAGAACCTTCAAACCAAACAACTTTACCCTGTTACAAAAAACCATGAAATGGATCCCAAAATAGTCTAACTTACCCATCCTACCATAAGTCTGTATGTTTCAACTAACATACGAAGATTTTCCACTATTGCCAGACTAAAACAATCTGAACACCCAAATTCGGACCATGGCCCATATCAAAACTCCTACAGGAGTTGACTCTAGAGGTCAACCATTAAGCATTACTCTAGCTGAAGCAGTTTTCAATTGGCAGTCAACAAATGCCCAAGTTCAGAACATGATTCTTAAAAATATAAAATATAAGGTGGACAAGGTTTCTCAAGAAGTTATAAAGGTGGATGACAAATTAACAAAACATCAGCGGGATGTGTATGAGCTAATGATAAGGCTACAAGTTCAAATTGAAGAAAAACATAAAGAGGTTATACAACTAGTCACTCAAAGGGTGCAGACTGAGGAGATATGAAGAAAGGCTGCTGAGATCCAAAAACTCAAAGACCATATAACTCGAATTGAAAAGGATTTCAATGCATCTCAAACCTTTCACCAAAAATACCAAGATCCTTTTGACATACCTTTGCCAAAATCATCTCTAATAAAACCACCAGTCTTTCATATCCCTACCATAGCAAAACTTGAACACCATGGCCTTTCTATTGATCTTTTCCATAAAAAACTAAGAGCTGGAAAATTTCCAGTCCAACCAAAATAGAAAGTTTCTTTCATGTGTACTGCTACTTCCATTGAATCTGTTCAAAAGCCTCCACAAAACCTACCTGAAAGCCAAATGATGAATCCCATTCATTCCTATCTTGAAAGTACCTAATCCTTACCATCCTTTTCAATGGTCAATTCTAAGCCTACAGATTCTTCGCAGTCTTCATATCCTAACAGTGAAGAAGATTATTCCTGCTCAGAAGAAAAAGACGTTCCTAATCAATTTATGGTAGATCCACCTACAGGTCCAACCTATACAGTTGACCTTCCAATGGATGAAATGGATACCTCAGCTCTAGCCAATACAGAAAGAACTTCAGCTAATTCAGAGGGTCCTTGGTTTACCCTAGATGACACTAGCCTAGATCTTTATAGAGATTGTTTTCAAAATTTTAGGGTTTGGATAAATTCTCAACTGAAGAAACATGGAGCAGTCATTCGAACAGTTATTGAAGAGTTTGTTACAAGGATGACAGGGAGACTTCAAGATTGGTACACAGCTCTAGAAGAATATTCAAAGATGACATTAGTTTAAAGTCCTGGAACTTAAGAATTCTTGGGTATCTTATATGCAGAATTTAGAGGAAAAGCCCAAGAAGAGACATATTATAAAGAGAGAATACTTTCAAATGAAGTGTTGTTCTCTATTGAAGAAAGACTTGAATCTCCACTATCAAACAATGGCTAAGAAGTACTACCAGCTTGGTGGATTGGCAAGTGTTGATTTAAAGGAGGCTTTTATCACCTCCTTACCATAAATCTTAGCCACCTCTATACACCAAATCATTCAACAGAAAGAAAAATCTATTAGTGATCTTTCTTTTAAAGAGATATACCAATTGATGATTTAAGGTCTTGAAAAGTTGTGCAGTGAAAGGAAGGTGATAACACAAATGCTTGATAGGCAGAAGAATCCTTCCTTAAAGAAGTCTTGCAGAAGAAAAGATTTGCTAATTAAATGTGAATGAGATGATAAGCATTGTGCCTGCCCTTCTAAGAAAAAGAAGCATTTCCTTAAGCTAAAAACTAAAGGCACAAGCTCCAAGAAGAAATGGAGATACTTCAGGAGGAAAAAGTATATAGGCAAAAGGAAGTATAATAAATGTTACATATGGGGGGAAAAAGGGGCATTTTGCTAAACGATGCCCAAACAAGCCACAACAAGCAGCAAAGATGATTCAACAAATTTAAATATCTTCTACAGTGGACTTAGAAAATGTAGATATTGAATCTCTCTTTTCCATTAAAGATGAGCCTTCTAATGATACAATCTTTGCTATTCAAGAGATTTTCTCTGAAGAAGATGAACCAGGATACTCAAGAAACTATGCGATGACTCCTTTGACTGTAGCACCCATAAAAGAGCTCAAGCTTGAAGAAGACCATCCAGTTCCCTTAGCATATGTGCAGATATATCCTGAGCCTTTCTCGAAGCCTATTAAGGTAGCAGCCTTCATAGACATAAGTGCTCATATTTCAGTCATGAATTCGAAAGTCCTTCCGACCCATTATTGGAAGCCTTATAAGAAATACTTTCGGGCTGCCAATGGACAAGTATTCCATACAAGCCTCACTACAGTAAAGCCTGTCACTGTTCAGTTCTTCTCGGGCTGCAAAATCCATACGAGATTCCTTAGGTCCTCCTTGCCAGATAAGAACCTTATTGTGGGCTTTGATCTTTACTGAAAGCTAGCTAAGCTAAGAGTTCTTCCTATAGACCTAAAGTTTAAGAGTTATTTTCACCCTTATATTGTAGTCACATCTGTATTCACTATCCAACCCAACATAGCCCCAATATCTCCAGCCTTAGCCAAGTTGGTCCAACAGAGCCAAGTTGGTCCAACAGCTTAAAGCCCAATGCTGTGTAGAAAACCACATAAACTTTTTTTCCAAAAACCCAAAACCTGTGTAGACCAACCTAGCCATTTTTATATCCTTGCCTTTTAAACTAAATAAGGATGTCAATCCAACAAAGGCTACACACCCTTGCATGAATCCTGAAGACCAAGAACTGGTTTATCAAGAGTGTTCTCAGCGCTTAGCCTATAGGTTTATTGAGCCCACTAATTATGAATGGATTTGACAGGCCTTTTATGTCAATAAAATATCAGAACATCTCAGAGAAAGAAATAACTTGTCATTGATTACTAGCCTTTGAACCATTTCCTCAGAGATGATAAATTTCCACTATCAAAAATTTCCTCACTGTTTGTTCATTGGTCGCAGGGAAAATTATTTTCAAAATTTGATTTAAAGGCAGGGCTTTGACAGCTAGGCATTATTCCAGATGATAGACATAAAGCGGTATTTTATATTCCCAACTGCCATTATCAATGGACAGTCATGTCATTCGGTCTCAAAGTAGCTCCCTCTCTATTCCAAAAGGCAATGATAAAAATTTATGAGCCTATACTCCATAGTGCCTTCATCTACATATTTGATATCTTACTATTTTTACCAGATGAAAGCTCACATATGAAGCTCCTTGACAAATTCATGAGTCTTACCAAGCAGTACGAAGTTATGTTATCGCCCACAAAGATGAAAATAGTTGAGGAAGAAATTGAGTTCCTAGGAATGACATTTTGTGATGGTCAGTACCAACTAGGACCCCACATTGCAGCTGAATTATTGAAATTTCCTTATGAGAATCTAACACGCAAGTAGATATAGCAATTTCTTGGAATTGCCAGTTATCTATGCAGCTTTGTTCCCACTATGCAAAGCACGCGAAGCCTTTACAACTCATGCTAAAAAAAGATTCTCCATCATTGGGATCCAATCAGATGCTAGCGATTAAAACTGTCAAAAGAATACTCCAACAGCTACCACTTTTACAGATTCTTTCCACAGGGAAAAGACTATTGCAGACAGACGCTAGTGATAATCACTGGGGGCCATCCTCTTATAAGACAAAGATGGAAGGAAACAAATTTATGCATATGCAAGCGGATCATTCAAAGAATCTGAAAAGCACTACCACTCAACATTCAAAGAGATCTTGGCTATAAAAAATGGAATAAAAAAATTTTGAATTCCATCTAATCGGTCACAAGTTCACAGTTCTTATGGATTTTTTGTCTTTTCCTAAGATCTTAGAGGCTAAGAAGTCTATTCCTAATCCACAGCTGCTTAGATGGGAAGATTGGTTCAAAAAATATTGCTTTGAGGTGAAGCATATAAAAGGGGACTCAAACCTCATCCTTAATCTCTAATACAGACCTCAAGGTATCTCTTTCCTCCACCTAGCCTATCCAGTTATACCAATGGTCTCTCCTTCATCTTCCTCATCAGCCTCCTTAGCTTTTTCATCAACTCACTCAGAAATATCCAAATTACCTTACGTTAAAATAGGCACACCGCCTGAAGTAGTTCTACCAAGTACCTATTCACAAATAACTGACCTAGCGGTCAAGCAAAGTTTCTCTTACCAGTCCATCTTGCTAAAAACCTTTGGTCCTACTTTTATGGAAGTTTTAAGGTTCCACCCCTTTTATCCATTTCTCAAAGTTTACACATTCATGGATTTCACCTTTGTCAATGAAGGCAGGTGGATTTGGCCAAAAAAGCTTTAAATCTTTCTATGGTACTTCTGCCACCTTTATACTATAGCCATTGAAGTATGACCTCTCCATTTCGGCCACTATCTTGATAAGTTACAAAGAAAGGTTTAGTTCAATCCTCATCTTGTCACCTTTCTTGAATGGTTCCAACCATTAGGTAGATGGATTGACTCAATGCATGCTAGGGTTAAATATTGCTTTCCTAAGACAACACTTAATAAAAGAGTCATCTTTACAGTTCATAGGCCCTTTAGGAATGACTCTACAAATGCTTGGGTGCCTACACTATTATAGGGAATTCCAGATTTCCTTATGGACTAATGCCCTTGACCATCATGAACAGTTTAGAGAATTTCAATGCTACAAGTTTGAACAAAATAAAACTATTCCCAAAGAAATCTATCCCACTCTTACAGAAGATACTATTTGGGACACTCTTCCTCAAAGGTATAACAATGAACTCAAGGCCATGTGTCAAGATTGGGAAAATAATCCTAGCTAATAGCTTAAGGGCCTTGATAGCCAAATGTCAGAACCATATTCCCAAGATCCATATGAGCATGAAGACTTGTATCTAAAATATGGGGAGAATCTAATCCTAGCATAAAAGATGGATAAGAAGACCCAGACAGAGATAGAAGATGAGGACTATGAGATAATGAATCTCTCACCATCACATGAGCTAATCCGTAAAGGATAAGAAGGAATCTACTTTTAGTTATGCGCTACCCACTTTTGCTTGCCTGTTGTAATAATTAGTGGATAAGATACTATTTGTTTCAATTAGTGTGTATTCAGTTGGCCATTTTAATTTATCTTATTGTAATTATTAAAGTAAGTTGTCCACTAGAATTTGTCATTTTCTAATAATTCTAACTCCTTTCCTCCATTATATAAGAAGGACCTCTATTAGTTGTAGAAGTAAGATTTCCCAATAAAAATTCTCTCTCTTTCAAACTATGAGTCTCTAAGCTTTCTCTGCCAATAGCCAATAAAATTACTTTCATCTCTCCCCTGCCATACTCTTCTTCTCATCACTCACATTCTTTGGTATCATTATCTCCTGTATGCACCATACTAAGAGGACTGTGGAAGCCATTGGTGGGCATACCAAGAGGACTATATAGTCGATAATGAGTATAAGGCTAAAAGATAGCGACGAAGTGGCTTGAGGATGCCTGAGAAGCTATAGTCAGATGTTGAACTACTCATGAGGACTTGTTATTCTGTTGCTGCTGATCATAGTCATTCGTGTAGCCTATCCATAGTCATAGTTATTTGGTGTGGGCAGTCATAGGTGGCATCAGAGCCTCCCCCTGTGGTCGTGGGTTCAATCCGCGGAATCCTCAAAAAGGTGTCGAGCCCCTGCCTAGTGAAAGATAAGCTAGTGGGGTTAGGTGATGCGCTCGCAACAGGCGGATAGTGGTGGATTGGGTCCATGGTTGTGGCATAAGGAGATCTTTGGACCTTTATCCATCAATCTGGGCTTTTGGTAGAATATTGAACCTAACCCATTTGAAAATGCATTGTTTATCGTCCCTATGCACTTATGTAAATTTTGGTAGCATGTCTGCATAGTTCTCTAAGTGCACAATGCAAAACATGTACAAACAAATACGATAGACACTGTATCACAAGTTTCATATCACATTAATTTGCACATATTTCAATATGCATATGGAGAACAATATCATACTACCAAATTCATAATATGCATATGGAGAACAATATCATACTACCAAATTCATACTCATGTCATGAGTTTATTCAAACAATACATTTTTAAAACTATTATATGGAACAATTTAGTGAATTACTCACACATAATGTGAATAATTCACTAAACGGGTTTTTAAGGCTTAACGTTAATAGTCTAACAAAATTTTAGTAGAGTTCCAACATAACTAGAACCTACCAAACCTCAATATGAGGTCTATAATTGATGTCCCTATAAGAAAAAAAGTACATATAATATTTTTATGACCACAACTTTCAATACTACAAAAGAAAAAAAAAACTACAAGAAAAAACACTTTTGACACAACTATTCATAACAAATCAATACCACAAGTCATCATTGTTCATCATTTATTTTCTAAATTTATACAAATTAATATATATTACAAAACAATAAACAACAAATTCCATAATTAAGAATAATATAACCTAAAATTAAAACTTGCTAATAAATAAATTCCTCATAATTCATAACTTGCTAATTAAATAAACAAATTAATTAATTATTTCCCAAATTAAGCTTAATAATTACTTTTAAATTTTTTATTTAAAATACAATTTAAAATAATATCATAAATATTAATTTTTAATGTCTTAATTATTTTCTTCTTTCCTAATAATTCTACTAAATAATATAATATACTACAAATTAATTTCACAATTAATAATAAATTCCTAACAATTTCTAACTTTCAAATTTATCACAAAAAATAATAACAATACTGAATACCTAACTTTCTAATTACATATTTATTCATTAATTCATATTCTTTTAATTAATTACAAATTTAATAATTAATTCCTAATTTTCTAATTCATTACAACATTAAAGCTTCATTTATTAGTCTCCATTTATTATACATTTAATTATGATAATTAATTTTCTAATTAATGACAGAATTTTTAAATAAATTAATTTTCTAATTAATCAAATAATTTTCTAATCATTTACTACTTCAAATATTCAAATAATTTTAAAAATTCACTTACTTTTCTCTACAAATTGTAAATTTATCACTAAATAAACAACCTAATTTATTTCACATATTTTCAACATTTCAACTAATTTTTACATAATTAATAATTACAAATTTAAATATAATAACTCCAAACATAAATTACTATTCCTAGATTTCACATAATTTGCAACAAAACCTATTCACTAAACTAAATAATATTGTAAAAATAAATAAATTTTCAAAAATCAATATTTCATATTTCAAAATTTGACATTATTTACAAAAATATATATATATATTTCATAATTTCAACATAACTTACAAAAAAAATATATTTTATATTTTATAATTTGAACATAATATATATATATATATAATTTTTAATAACTTTAACATAATTTCACATAGTTTATAACACAATTTCAACATGTACACAATTTCAATAAAAACTAACTAAAAAATATACAAAATTAAGAAAATTTATTAAAACAAAATTGGTGAAATATTATAAAAAAAAATTAAAAATAAGACATACCTAGATCTTCGAGAATCTAGAGAGAAAGATAACAAATCAAGCCAACCAATCCAACCAACATCAAATTGAACATAAAACCTAGAAAATGGCAAGAGGAAGAGAGGGTGGTTGAATGAGGTGGGGATGGTAATGTCGTACCAAGGACTTGTTGTCGGCGGCAGAAGGTGGAACCATGGGTGGGAAGGAGAAAAGAAAAGGAGAGGAAGAAAAAAGTTTAAAAAAAAAAAAAAGGAAGAGGTTAAGGCAACTCTAATAGTTAGTGCTAGCCCATTAATGTTCGTTGGCCATATTGGGTCGACATAAATAATCATGGGCCTATGTTGTCACTACACTAGCGACAGCACAACCAGTAACTAGGGTTGGTAGTGACAGGTTTGACCATCATGAGGCTTACAACGACCCGCCCCATCTATAGGGCTAAAGAGCCGGGGCTAGGCTCTTTAGCCTAGCGACGGCCTAGGCCTTGACAAGCCTAGTGATGGCCTGGCTAGTGAAGGCCTAGGTCGTCACTATGGTTGGAGAGCCTGGGTTACACTCTCCAGTTTAGTGACGGGTCGAGTCGTTGCAAGCTTGGCAATGACCCAGTTTGCCATTAGGCTAGAGAGCCTAACTAAGGCTCTGCAGTTTTAGCGACGAACTAAGTCGTCGATGGCCCAGTCCATCGTTAGTCTGGGAACCTAGGCCAAGTTGTCAAGGGTTGCAACGAATTGGGTCATCGCAAGCTTAGCAACGACCTAGTCCGTCGTTATAAATTCCTAATTTTATACTAATTATTATTAAATATTATATTTAAATTATAATGTTTTTAATTTAATGGTATTAAATAACATTATTACTGAATATTATATTTTATTAGTTATAATGTTATTATATTATTAAATTAATTTTGAAATATTTAAATTCATTATAACATTATTTATAATTATATAATAATAAACTTAATAATTAATTATTTTATATTTATTTTCATTAACTAATTCAATATTATATTATGTCAATATAATATTAAGATTTTATATTAACATTAAATTTTTTATTACGATTAAATATTATATTCGATATTATATTACTACTTATTAATGTATTATCAATATCTTAATATTAAATATTATATTGTTATAGTATAAGATTTATCTAATATATACATATTGTTTATATATTTATTCTTAATATATATTAATTTAATTAATTCAATATTTAATTTATATATATATATTACACTATTATACTTATATATTTTATATCTATATTATAACTTAATACTATTAATTTAATTAATTAATATTATTAATTTAATGAACCTACTAGAATCGAGCTCGACTTCAAAATTCGAGACTCATGGTCCAAATCAAACTGTAATCAACTTTGTAAATATGTAACTGATCAGAATTGCGAGAGCCTCTTGAGTCGAGTATTTTCTGTTAGGTTTGTAGAATGTACACAGTGGAAAAATAAAAAATTTTCTACATGAAAACTCACAAAGGATCCATGCAATTTGATTAAATTGAAAAGAATGTGAAAAACCATACCAATTCAAATGATATATTATAGATCTGTTAGAAGACAGTGAGGGATTTATATTGGTAACACCCTATGTCAAGCTTAAAGTCGGATCAAGGCATCACCAAAGTATGGTCACCTTCTATAAGTATCCACACAAACTAGCTGCCTCTAAAACATAAGGTGTGCTATCACTAGGGTTTTTTCTCTCTCTCTCTTTTGTATTTTCTAAAGAAAAACATAAATACACTTTTTCATCCAAAAAACCCTAAAACATATATATATATATATATATATATATA
>CATIWR010693096.1:0-38473 GCA_949677035.1 Omphalea diandra | reverse complement strand
ATATATTTTATATCTTTTGAGTTTATATATATCATATATATATATATATATATATATATATATATATATATATATATATATATATATATATATATATATATATATATATGCGTGTGTGTATTATTTAACACATCATCAGATTTGTAGTTTTAATATTTGACACATAAACAATAATAAATGAATAATTATATGAGATATATTATATTTTTAAATATCTAATAGACCTTTATGATTGACATTTATAGTTAATTTATTATGTATATCAACTTCTTAAAAAAATTATATTCTCTTTTTTTACCTATATTCTTTTTTAGATATTTATATATTTTGAAATCTTGCATATTACTTAAATTTTAAATAAAAAATATTTTTATATTTACGTATTAAATTTTATGAGAGCTATATTATCATATAATAAAATTGAATTAAAAAATATTAAAGTTATATAAATTTTTAATTATTAAAATTAATTAATAAATTTATGTTTGATAATTTATATTATAAAATTTAGTCAGGAAAATATTTCAAAATAAAATACAAAAACTGATTTGAAATTTTTTATATAAATTAAAATAAATAATATCAAATAAATATATGTACAATACATATATTAGCAACTTGTTGGGTACAATTTTCATGTTGGGCTAACTCTTCCAATGTTCTTTCGATTTGCTTTTGTATTTTTTTAGTTTAATATAATTGTCTCTGTGACTTGGTGGTTAGCTGCTTTTATGATTTTATTTTTATTTTCTATCATTAATTTAGGATAGCTCAATGGACAGAAGTTGGATGAAATTTAAAAATCAAATGTCTTGAGCAACGCCAAGGGGTGCGAAAATTTCTTAAATGCTGCAAAACATTGTACTGATTCCATTAGTTGAATCCGATGCCTGTACAACAATTATAATAATTGTATCTTGAAAACTTTATTGGAAGTCAAGTAATATTTGTTTTTACATGGAATTCTTAAAGACTATAATCCATGGATACACCATGAAGCATCATTTCAATTGGGCAATGATCATTCAAGTGGTGATAAATGTGGTAGAGGTAATTCTGAAAATCAAGTGGATGATCAAGATAGTGATCCTATGAGAATGTTAAATGACATGCAAAAAAGAAACTTGGTGGAAGCTAATGCCGGAGAATTACCCACCAATCATGGTTTTTTTCATGTCCAGAGGAGTACTTGAGGAATTCGTCAGACAATTAAATGGTGTTGAAACTAAACTTTACCGTGGATACAAGTACTTGAAATTATCTTTTCTAGTCAAGATTATGTATAATAAGGCAATAACTAATTCCAGTATCAAGTCTTTTTGTCTAAATCTGAAGTT
Organism: Omphalea diandra; assembly: GCA_949677035.1. Taxonomy (NCBI): domain Eukaryota; kingdom Viridiplantae; phylum Streptophyta; class Magnoliopsida; order Malpighiales; family Euphorbiaceae; genus Omphalea; species Omphalea diandra. The sequence continues at coordinate 37,136 of CATIWR010693096.1, read as the reverse complement.
ATTCAAGGATACTCTTCCAGAAGCTGAAACATGTAACACCCTAAAAATTTATAATTTACATCTCTCTAAAGTTATAAGGATTAGAGTTATTAAAATATACTTATTTAAAGTTTTATTGGTATTTTAGATTTAATTTGAGTATTTGAATAATATAAGAGTAAATTTTTATCAAGAAAAATGATTTGGATTTATATATATACTGTGTGTATAGCTATTTAATTTAGTTAACTTAACTACTAGTTAAATTATTTTTTTCAACTTAATTCTTAACAAAAACAAAATGAAAAATAAGGGAATGACCTTAGGCCTAATTTTATGTATATATAATATATGTATATATTATATATACATATATTATATATACATATATAATATATGTATATATTATATATGTATAATATATATATATATATATATATATATTTATATATAAAATTCATCAACAAAGTCAAGTATATGGAATGAGAACGAGAGTAGCATCCTATATCCCAATACTAATAGCCATTAGTGTTTCTTAATCCAAATTGATTAACACCTAGAGAGCAAGCTCGACTAGGGTGACCATAGTCTCATCTTATCATGATATTTTAATATCCTAAGCCTATAGAGCAAGTTCAGCCAATGCACTATCATGTCATCATAGTTTAATATGTTAAGCCCAAAGATAAAGCTCAACTAGAGCGCTATCATATCATAATATTTTAATACTCTAAACCTAGAAAGCAAGCTCAACTAAGGCATTACTCATTCACAATTATTTATATATGATCAAACTAATGTGCATTCAGTCATGAAATAACCCATCAAGTGGTATGTTTTGCTAATGCTCTCAATCCATAATCACATCAACATCACAAAACTGTTGCACACATTTACACACAATACTCTCAATTCATAATCACATCAATATCGCAAATCATTACTCATATTTATACACAATGCTCTTGATCTACAATCACATCAATATCATAGATCATTACACATATTATATATGTGATGCAACATCAATAATAATATCCTAAAAATATTGTGTCATGAATGTAATGCTTATGAATGTCATGTCATAAATGTAATGTTGATATTATAAGCTAGCTAGTACGTCATAAAAGTATATAATATTAACCCACAAAAAGTTGAGGATAGTGAAAGGCTCCTATGCTTTCAGTGGTGCAGCCTAGTTAGTAGGAGAGTCTAAATAAAGAAATATAGTTCACTAGAAACAATATAAAATATCATTCCCAACCTAACTTCTAAGATTATTATTTTTCATAAATCCATATTTTTATTTTCACTAAAATTTCTAACGAAGTTTCAGCAGCATCTCCCTTAAAAATTCGACATAACCACCCCGTAAAACTAGTCGATTTCCTACAAAAACACATTTATAATATATTTCAACATCACTCAATTCAAGTTAGGTATTTAAACTTCTCATATACCCAACCAATCACACACATAATTCAATAATCAATAGTTCTCAATTTATTAACATAATCCTCTACATAATCTTCAACAATCATAAATGCTCATAAAATAATTAACATAATTAATTGCATCAACACATTAATTTATTTTTCGATTAATCAACAATAACCTTCAATAATCATATAATTAATACATATTTCTATTAAACTAAGGAATTACATCAATCCAATAATTATTAACAATATACCCAAATTCTCTTAAATAAATTAAAAATATTTATATAAATTATACACACACACAACAAAAAGATATATTTTTATAAACTAAAAATATATATACGTAATTTATATTGCCCAATGCTAATTACTCAAAATTTTCTCAAATCTTTATTAGGCTAAGGTATTAACTAAACAACTAGAACCAAGAAAAAAAAAAGAAAATTAAGGAAATTTGAAAGAAAAGAAAATACCAAGAAAGATGGTTCAAGAATGAGGATGGATGAAGATTAAGGAGGTGTGTTTGAGCTCAAGGGAGACTATCGACTGAAGTTAGACGATGTGAAACTCAAGTAAGATAGCAGCAGTGGCAAGGTTCACCTTTTTTTTTTCTTTTTTTTTTTTTTTTTAGCTGTCATCGCGTGTGAGAGAGGGGAAGGAACATATTAACAGCTTGGCGGTGCAAGTGAGGTGGCGACATTGTCTGGGGCGTGATGGCGGTGATGATGAGGTTGTTCTTAATGGCTGGCAGTGAAACGAGAAGAAAAAGATAAAGAAAAAGGAAGAATGGAGGGTAAGGAGCTTGTTTTGGCGAGAGAGAAATTTCAGGTGGGGAAGATGTCCCATTTTAATCCCTCATTGATTGCCTTATTCCACTTTAAATTTTTCCATGCATGATTAGTTAATCACCAAAGATTTAATTATAGTCCATTTAACCCTTTTTTTCTTTCTACCATTCTACGTATTTATCTTAATAATTTTATAATTATATATATATATATATATATATATATGTTTATTTATTGATTTAGTATTTTATTTACACATTTTCTTTAAATACCCTTAACTAAGATATTATAACAAATTTTTCCAATTTACTAAGCGTTCAAAATTTCATTCTATTTTTTATTCACTTATTTGTTTATTTTCTTCCTCACTCAAATTATGATTAATTACTCTCTAATACGAGAAAATAATTCAATATACTTAAACTTTAAAAAATTTCAGGTTATTACAATAACCTATTAGGTGATCATCCATTCATGCATTAACATGAGTCATACACGACAATTCTACAAGCATTGGATGATGCACTTATATACACACACATACATACTATTTAGGCTTATTTATGCTATTTACGTATTTCAAAAGATTTAGAAATTCTTAATATTATTTGATTTTATTACAATATTTGAAAATGTTAGACATTGGAAAGTAGATTTTAAACATAGGGAAAATCTTTAAGTTTTAGTTCTATTAAATTTCAGTCTATTAAATTTAATTTGAGTAAAAAAATTTAGGTCAGCTTAGATCATTTTGGGTTATAAGTTGGATCGAGTCACTAAAATAAAATATAGAAAGTATATACACCATTTTATATCAAATTAAATCATTTTTAAATTTTTTCTTTAAAATAAAAATATTATTTTAATTTTAAAATAAATTTAAATAAATTTAATTAATTTAAATCAGGTAAATCAAGTCAACCTATAGATTGAAGTCAAATCAATTCACTATAATGAGTTATATTTATGTTGAATTAATTTCAAATCCAATCAATTTCATATCTCTTTAATTTAAAATTGAGTCAAATAAAATTATTTTCATATTGAATTCTTAAATGAAGTCAAGAATTAACAACACTATAAAAGGCCAACTTTCCAACTTAGCCGTTGCAAATAGGGTTAAGCACTCGGTTGGTTCATTTAAAACCAAACCGAATAAGGTAAAATTGAATAATTTGAAATATATTTAGAAATTAATCAAACCAAACTGAAATATTTATAAAATTGACTTAAACTGAACAACAAAAATTGGTTTATTTGTTTTTTTAATTTAGTTTTACAAACATCAAACACACTGAAATAACTCAATAAGCTCTTCAAACAAACTGAAAAATTGAAGAATAAAATTGGATTTGAATTTCAAATTATAACAGAATTAATTAAAAAATCTATACAACTAAACAAGAATTTATAAATTATATGAAAAATTAAAATGATCTACTAATACAAAAGTTAACATATGTAGAAGTAGCCATATGACATCAAAAGAAATATTCACACAAATTTATGAAAAATTTATGCTTTTGGAAAAAAAAAAAAAAAAAGGAAATATCCTTCCTTATAATTGAATGGAGAAAGAGTCGTTTCTTTGATCTACCCAAATGGAGAAAGAGTCATTTGAATCTTGTTATTACACCAATCTTGTTTTATTTAATCTACCTGCTTCGCTTTAATCTTATTTTTTTTTTATCTTCCCTCTTCTTTCTTTCAATTTTGTTAGAGGATGATGAGCAGCAAAAAAGAGAAAATAAAAATAAAAAGGAATAATTCATGTTAATGAAACTACCATATGTGTTTTAGTAAAAGGGCATTGAATAAAGAAGAGAAGAAAAACAAGAGGAAGAATGAGGAAGGAGAACAGCCATAAAAAAGAAGAAGGAATGAGAATGGCAAAAAAAAAATTAAAGGAGACCTAGGGCTTCTTTAGTTGTAGAGTAAAAGATATAAATCCCTTGAGAAAATTATAAAATTACAAAAAAAATATATTTGTCTTATTTTGGTTCGGCTTATTTGGTTTATGTGATTCTTATTTATACAAACCGAATTGAAAATCAAAAAGTAAAAAATGTAAATATTAACAACTGAACTAAATCGAATCATAAAAATAATCATTTTAAGTCGAACCGAATTGGTTAATTTGATTCTATTTCAGTTCGATTTTTCACACTCATACATCAAAAGTAAATGAGCAACTTAATATTTTGCTAAGAAATTTTATATCTATTATTATTAAATTTATAATATATATATTAGAAAATAAATAAAAAAATTTAAAAAAATTTGTAGTCTTTAGAAAACTATTAAATATAGCTAATAAGTGTTAGATGATAGTTTAAAAAAACAAAATTAAGTATTTCATAAATCATATCTAACTGTTACTATTGATTCATAAAATGATTAACAATGGTATATTATTTCTATTTTATATATTAAATTAAATTAAATTATAATAAAATAAAATACTTTTCACATATACTCATAAAATATAATTGGAATACTATAATTAGTTATTTATATTTACAAAATCTGAATAATTTTGTTTTGCTAATATTAATTAATATATATTTAATATTTTTTTTAGCAATTAAAATATTTTATATATAATTTTTATAAAAAAATATATACAATAATTGAAAATAAATTATTTCTTATGCAAATAATTAAAAAGTTATAATTCATATTTTAGTAGTTGAATAATAAAATTTTGAGAATCATAATGGAGTAACAACAATTTTGACTTTTCTTTGGTTACTATTGCAACAATTTACAAAACTCTAAATAAAAGTAGATAAAAACTACAACTAACTAAAGTTATATTCACTAATAATTGTTATTTAATATGATTTATTAAATAGGTATTTATCAACTATTAGATAAGAAATCTCTATTATTTATTGGATGAGAAATTTTTATCAACTACATCTATCTATTATACCAAACTCGAGATTGGATTATGGATAATGTTTATTTTTTCTCCAACCTAAATTTATGCAAAAAATGATTTAAACCAACCTAAGTTTGAAAAAAACTCAAAATGACTCGATTTTAAACCCAACCTTAATTTGATTCACCTAAATATGATCCAAAATATTTTGATTCACCTTAATTTCAAATAATTAACTTCATTTAAATTATTGTAAATTTTTTAATAAAATTTTTTTGTATTAAATCAAAATTATGAGTGATTCTATTTAATTCAAACTTCAAAAACGATTAAAATTATTTTTTGCATCTTAATCCGATAGCAAGATCTAACTTGACTTAAACCCTCTCAACCCAACTCATTTGCTAAATTTAATTTTATATTTTTCCCTAAAATTGATTATCGTTTCTACTTAATTACTGGAAATTCTTTTCATAACTATTTGTTATTTATCACTTCACTTGTAGCTTTGAAATAAAAATGAATTGTAAAAATAACATTAATACTTTAGTTTTCTATAATATATAATCAATATATATTATTAATTTTAATCTCAAAATTAATTTTAAATAATTATTTATTATTTATAAAATAATCATGCATGACAGAGCCACATATCATCATTTTATATTATTTCACATAAAATTTATCATATCAAAAATTTTAAATAGGAAATGATAAAATTATAACAATTAAATAAACTTTATATGATAATTGTATTAAAACTATTTACTAATGCATTATAATTTTATTATAATATTTAAGCATTACATAATCTTTTTTATTTTCTAATATAAGTTCTCAAAAAAGTAAAGAAAAAATATTATTTTTTATATTTTTATTACAAACAATATGGTAAAAAAATCATAGCAAGTAATTATTTAAATATATTTGTATAAAATACTGATAAATAAATTATCTTAATCCATTAAATCTATTAACTCATAATATTTTCATGCAATTATCGAATCAATGTTTTATCTACTATTATATACTAAAATAAATATTTTCGACTAAACGAAAATGTAATATTTAAATATTAAATAAAATACCTAAAACACGAGCATTAATATTAATGATAAGATATAATAAACGGACTTGGCGGTAGATATTGCCAATACAAGTGGCCAAAGTCACATAAAACTTATTTTGATAATTCAGTAAAGTATAAGAGTTTAAAATTTTAAATGGTGAAATCCGATAATCAAGTTATAAACTAATTCACATTCAAAAATTATTTTCTCCTATTAGCTCTTTCTATGTTTCAAAACTAAATAGACCCATGGAATATGCTTTTTCAATAGGTGTAATAATAATAATAATAATAGAGGGTCAGTTCATGTATACTTTGAGATTGCAATTTTATTTTCTCTATCTTTTCGACAGTCCCGTCAAATTTGGAGCTTTTGCCCTATGAAATTTGTTAGTTCCTATTACTAGGTTTGTCAGTTTGTTAAAATCTCATGATTATGAAGTTTAAATCTTTCAAATTGTTGCTCTAATTAAGTTTTTTGAAGTGGTTAAATAGCGAAATTTGTTTACTTTTCTCCCTTATGATAAAAAAGAACCTTTCATTGTTGAGAGATAGGCACATCAGCTAAAAGAATTGTGAGCAATTGTACATAAGAGTTGGATATCCAATAATTAGAAATGGATCTTGAGATAGCTTCTTTTGATATCCAATCTGCAATGATATTTGTCATTCTCTCAATATGCAAAATATACAAATTATCACAAGAGTGTTGAAGAAACCTAATATCAACTATAATGGCTTGAATGGTCTACGGACTAGGATACGCAATATTAGTTATTGCTTCTGATTTAAAAATGGTATTCCTCAACTTTTGCTAAAATATAATCTATATAGCCCATTTAAGTGCTTCAACTTCTATATCAAGAGGAGACTGCCAAGGGACACACTTGGTCTAAATTTGTAGCAGCTCTCCTTTATGATTCCGACTGGCCACAAACTTGCTCAATAATTCTAATACAAATAAAAGGCATCACAATTGACCTTGATAAAGCCTTATGGTGGAGGAGACTAAGATGATAGAATGGAATGTTGCTGACTTACTAATCTAGGAAGAGAAGATTGACATAATGGCTACATCTCTGAATATTCAAATGAGAAGAAGGATGCCTTGTTAATGACTATGATGGAATTTAGAGGAACACTATTAAAGATAAAATTATTTCTAGCTTTCCATATGTGCCAACAGATGAAGGCACACAAACTAAGCTTTATATTCCTCCCTTTGATGTTTGAAGAAGGCACAAATACTCTCCCATTTGTTGGCTAAAGAAGTGAACCCTACCAACCTGAAGGAGTAACCTAGATTGCCAAACCAAATTACTGCAACTAGAGGACAAAGAAATAAAAGATGTTCTAAGGACTTCTCAGCCTTATTACATAAACAACACATAGCACAGTGATGACAATGTCTTTTGTGTAAATTAACTCTTATTAAAAGAGAGCTTAAAATTGCTCTCTAAATAAAGTTTCTCGCCTTAGGAGGAATTTTAAGATGCTAAAGCTTTTATTAAAAGGTCAGATTTTTAAGTTGATGAAGAGCTAGCTCCATTAAGCAGTAATTTATCCTTTTTCTCCTTGTAGCATGATCTGACTAAGAAAGATCCATTTTTTCTGTAGTGCCAAATCAAGTAAGCAGAATGATTGGGAGGTCCAATTAGAATATTTAAGATAGCTTGGATTTCTACTATTGAGAAATAAGAAGCCATCAATTTCAAGTCCCATGCTCTAGTGTCATGGGTAATAAGATTTGAAACTATGACGATAGAGCAATGGTTAGGTTTCTGGCTTTGAACTTTGAAACTTCCAAGAGATGGAATCCATGGATCATGTCAGGCATCGACATCCATCACACTATTAATATTCCATCGAAGGCCTATATTAAGGGCCTTCCAACCTTGGAGAAGGTTATTCCATGCCTAAGATGATCAATGTCGTAGGGAAGTGTTATAAAAAGAATCATTCGAAAAATGGATACCTTTCATGATCTTTGCATAAAGTGCTATCAGATTTTTGTAGCAATCTGCAAACTTGATTCGCTAATAGTAGTAGATTAAAAAGCTCAAATTCTTTAAAACCAAGACCTCCCATAGACTTTGGTCTGTATAATTTTGTCTTACTCATAATCAATTTTCTATCTTCATATGAGTTCCACCAAAACCTAGTTGCACGTTGCTCCACGTTTGAAATCACATGCTTAGGCAGTTTAAAATACATAACATAAGAAGGGATAACATGTAGGACAACTTTGAATAAAATTTCTCTCTTAGATAGAGATAACAATTGATTCTTCTGGGTTTACATTTTTTTGTTGCATTATGTCATGTAAAAAAGTTAGGGCCTTAGATTTTGATCTCAACCAAGATAATGGAAGACCCAAGTATTTAGATAAAGAACCCATATTTCATATTTGTAAAATTTGGCAAACATCATTTTTTTTTATCTCATTATTTAGCATTTTTACTAACAATGATATGAAATTTTGAAAAATTTCACCATCTACCCTAATATGTTGTTATAATCAGTAAGGAGGTTTCTTAAAGTGAATGCTTCCTCCTTAGATGCTTCTTCAAATATAAGCATACCATCCACAAATAGAAGATGGGAAAGGCAGGACAATTTATTTTGATTTTATACCCTTTAAGATGGCCTTACAGAATTGCTACTTTAAAATTTTTAGATAACACCTTGGAGACAAGGAAAAGTAGGCAGGCTGACAAAGGATCTCTCTACCTAATCCCTCTTGAAAGATAAAAAGTGTAAGAGAAACAACCATTAATAATGACTGTCTATGAAACAATCGAAATGTATTGAGATTAAGTATAAACTTATTTTTATAATTCATTCAAGTCCAATATAAGAGTTTAAATTTTTAAATAGTGAAATCCATTTATCAAGTTATAAACTAATTCACATCCTCAATTTCGCTTCTCCCATTACCTCTTCCTCTCTTTCAAAATTAAATAGATCCATTAAATATGCTTTTTCAATAGGTTTAATAATAATAATAAAGGGTCAATTCATGTGTAGTGTGAAAGTGTAATTTTATTTCATTTTTTATCTTTTTTTGTGTCTCTTTTCACTTCTCCCTTCAAATTTGGAGCTTTTGCCCTATAAAATTTATTAGTTCCTATTAATATGTATGTTAGTTTGTTAAAAATCTTTTGATTATGAAGTTTAAATCTTTTAAATTATTTCTCCCATTAAGTTTCTAAAGTGGTTAAATAGCAAAATTACTGTACTTCTTCTCTCTTTTTTTATTAGAAATAACCTTTCATCGCTGAGAGGAAGGTACATCAATTGAAAGAATGGTGAACAATTATGCATGATCCAATAATAAAAATTGGATCCTAAGATAAATTCTTTTGCTACCCAATCCGCACAATTATTTGCCATTCTCCCAATATGCAAAACACAAACAATATGACAATAGTATAGAAGAAGCCTAATATCAACTACAATGGCATGAATGGTTTACATACTAGGATAGATAAAACCACTGTCTTAACTATGATCCAAGAGTTGGATTAAAAAAAATGCATTCTTCAACTTTTGTTGAAACATAATCTATGTAGCCCATCTAAGTAGTTTAACTACCAAATAAAAGGGGATTCGCAAGGGGTACACTTAGTTTGGATTTGTACTAATTATCCTTTATGATTTTGACTAAACATTGCCAAACCTACTTTTTGATTATGGTATAAATAAGAGACAACACAATTGACCTTGATAAAGCCTTTTAGGGAATAAGATTAAGAAGACAGAATAGGACATTATTGACTTATTGGTTTAGGAAGAGAAGATTGACACTGTGGTTGCATCTCTAAATATTTAGATGAAGAAAAGGACGTTTTGTTAATGATTGTGATGGGATCTAGAGGAACATTATTGAATATAAAATTATTTCTAGCTTAACAAATGAAGGCACACAAACTGAGCTTATATTCCTCCCCAAGATGTTTGAAAAAGGCACAGATACTCTCCCACCAAGTAGCAAAAGAAGTGAACCCTATCAACCTAATGGAGTAACCCAAACTACCAAACCAAATTGCTATAGCTAAAGGACAAAGAAAAAAAAGATGTTTCAAGGACTCCTTAACCTCATTACATAGACAACGCATAGTAGAGTGATGACAATATCTTTTTTTATATATAAATTATCTCTCATTGAAAGAGAGTTTAAAATTGCTCTCTAAATAAACTTTCTTACCTTAGGAAGAATTTTAATATGACAAAGCTTTTGTCAAACGGTTAGTAAATTTTTGAGAATATGAAAAGCTAGCTTCATTCTGCAATAATTCATCTTTTTTCTCCTTGATGATGGCATAGCATGTCTGGCTGAGAAAGTTTCATTTTTGTCGTAGTGCCAAATTAAGTAGTTAGGCAAATTGAGGTCAAATAGGAATCTTTAAGATAGCTAGGGTTTTCGCAATTAAGAAAAAAGAATCTAGCAAATTCAAGTCTCTTGCTCTCGTGTTATAGCTAATAAGATCTGAAACTAAGATAATGCGATAATGGTCAGGTTTCAAGCTTTAAACTTGAAACTTCTAAGAGATGGAATCCATGGATCATGCCAAGAATTGATATCCATCCCGCTATTAACATTCCATTGAAGGCCTATAGTAAGGAGCCTTCCAAACTTAGAGAAGGCTATATTATTCCCAAGATGGTCGATGTACTAGGAAAGCATTAAGAAAAGAATCATTTGGAAAATAGAGACCTTTCATGATCTTTGCCCAAAGTGATCTTAGATTTTATAGCAATCTTTAAGCTTGTTTCACCAACAATGCTAGATTAAAAAGCTCAAATTATTTGAAGCCAAGACCCCTCATAGATTATGGTTTGGATAATTTTAGCCCAACTTATCCAATGGATCTTTTTTATTATCTTCATTTGAGTTCCACTAGAACCTAGCGACACATTGCTTCATGCTCTCCATGCTTGAAATCACATTCTTAGGCATTTTAAAAAAAGACATAATAAGAAGGGATATGTAGGATAGATTTTAATAAATTTTCCCTCTCAGCTGGAGATAATAATTGATCCTTCCAACTGTGAATTCTTTGTTATGTTATGTCACGTTAAAAAAGCTAAGGCCAAAGATTTAGATCTCTCCCAAGGAAGACCCAAGTATTTAGATAAACAGTTTGTATCTGAGATTTGTAAAATCTAAAAAAGATAATTTTTAAACTCACTATTAGCATTTTACTAAAGGTGATATCAGCTTTTAAAAAATTCACCATTTGCCCTGATGTGTTTATATAATTAGTAAGGAGGTTTTTTAAAGTGAATATCTTCTTCCTAGATGCTTCCCCAAATATAGGCCTATCATATGCAAAAAAAAGGATGGGAAATGAAGGATATTTTCTTTTAATTTTAAAGCCTTTAAGCCTACCTTACAAAATTGATACTTCTAAATTTATATATAAAACCTCTAAGACAAGAAAAAATAGGTAGAGTGACAAAGGATCTCTCTATCTAATCCCTCTTAAAGGATAAAAAGTGTTAGATGCACAACCACTAATAACAACTGCATATGAAATAGTGGAAATTAATTGAGAAATAAGAGTTATTCTCAAATCCCAAAAACCCATATGTTTCACGATCACAAGTGCAAATGCTAGTTGACTCTATCATACGCCTTATGCCTATCAAGTTTAATAGCTATAAATGTCTTCTTGGCTTTCAACCGATGATGAAATGTGTGAAAGTTCTCTCTTTGATAGTAGATTGTTTGCACAAAATTTTATGCACACATAGATTTTAAGTACCTATTTCAAAATGATCTAGTAAATTATTTTAAAAATCTTTATGCTTATTTTATCTTGATCTATATTAGGTTATTAGCTTTAATTTTATTAGGTTTTCTTGTATTTAGGTAAAGCTCACTATATTTAGTTTTATTTTTTTATAATGATATTGCTATTAAAAAATCCAAATGTCAAATTAAAAATCAATTCTTTATATTATGTTTAGTTAGAGCTTTTGTTCAAAAACCAATAATATCAAAAAATGGAAAATGAATAACAAATTTACCGTCGCTATTTATCTATATCAAGATTTTAAAATTCAAATTGACCTTTGATTTAGTCAAAACCAAAGGTCATGAGTTAAAACTTAAATTTGAGTTAAATTGAAATCAAACCAAAATATAATTTAGTTAATAATTTAATATTATATATATAGTAATAATATGAAATATTTTATAAATAAAGATTTCTATATGAAATTTTTTTTATCCTAATAATCATTATAAAATATGAAATATATTTAAATTTTTAAAATAATAAATATTATTCTATCACATCAAAAGCTTATACATTATGAAATACTTAAAATAATAACAATTCAATATAAATATAATAATTTTTTAATTTCAATTTTTATAATAATTTATTATTTTAAAACTCATAAAGTTATATATTAATTTTCTATAGCAATTTATTACTTCTAAAATTCAAAAGCTTCATTTTAAAATTACAATAAATTATTTTAAAAATAAAATAAAAGCAATTGCTATATCTATTATTGATGATGCTATATATATATACTTATATAGCAAGTGATTGTTAAACTGTTTATATCCATGTACATGAAAATATGTACATGACTTTGTAATAAATATAAAAATTAATTTTAACTTTTCATACACCTTTCATTTATTATTGTAATTTAATATTCATGAATTTTTAAATTTATGCACATGTATTGAAAGTATTTCATTAATAATTTATTTATTCTTCTTTTTAAATACTTTCAAATGTATTCACTAAATAATACATTTTTATAATTATATTATCTATTTTATTTTTATTAAAAATATTTTGTTATTAATCATAAATCAACAATTTATTAATAAATTAAAATTTACATTAAATATTTATTTAAAATATAAATAAAAATATAGTTTGCGCAATGCCTAGATTTTCAACTAGTTCATAAATAGTATTGGCACCTAAAAGTTTATGGTTTTAGTGATCTTGTTCCCTAAACTCACTTAAACAGATCTTACTAATTTACCTTGCTCTTAAAAGCCTTCTTGGCTGTTACTAGTCAAACTGTGGCTCTTCCTCCATTTTCTTTTAAGTGACTTTTTTCTCCCTTTTTTCTTCTCTTTTCTAGTTTTTTTTTTAATTTATTGTCTTATCTCTTAAAGAATTGTTGACTAAATTTGAAATTTGTACTTGTTTTGATGCTCAAGGTGGTTAGTTTGATTTCTTTAGATCCAACCTTAAGGATGAAGAAAAACGATCTAGAAGAATACATATCAATAAATTACAACAATAGGGTGAAAATCGCAGTCTAATTTAAGATCGACATAAAAAAATAAGAAAAAAAATGTGATGTTGTTGTTCTCGTTAGTGATAACTTGATTTTCCTAAAATCTGGCAATTGCAAAGTATGTTGTCACTTTAATCTTGCACAAAGAATGAACATGGAGTATCGAATGAGATGCGCTTCAAACTCCAAAGAAATTAAGTGAAAGAAGAGAATTAGAAGATTTTTTAAAAAAAAAAATAAAAGGTACCTTACTAGCTGATGGAGTTAACGTTTTATCTATTTTGATTCTCAAGCCAATTATGAATGACATTAAATTATCGGATGTAATATCACTAATTACTAACTTAAAATGACAATGTTATATATATTAGATGTGATGTCACTAATTACTAACATAAAATGACAATGTTATATATATATGTGTGTGTGTGTGTGTGTGTGTGTGTGTGTACTTGAATTGAGTGATTACGAAGACTTGACTCATAGTTGTAATTTGACTTAAAGCGGAGTTTGAAATTTAAAGTTAATGTTTGAGAGTTGTGAGTAATAGATATTTGGCTAACATTTTATCTTCTTAAACCAAATTAACATTTATAGTATGACATATTAGTGGATAAACTATTACTATTATCATATATTGATGGCATATACATTGTCGAGTACCTTATAGAAACGTTATAAGACCTCTGCCCTTCACAAAATTGTCATATGTTTCATAAAACAAAGAATTGAGCAAGTAAAGAGCTCAACGGATGAAGGATCGAACAAGTAAATGGTCGAACGAAAATAAAGATGGACTCACATCTGAACCTCGAGTAACCAAATGAAGGCAACATTTATAATATCCCATAATATGACAAAAGTTAATGTTCCAATAAGGCGATTACACAATACGCTTCCATCCGAGCTTTACAAGCAAATAATAACAAAATTAATGGATACCATTTTAGGAGATGGTTGAGAAAGATCTAAAGGAAAATCAAGTATAAATAGATTCATCATCTTCACAAAGGTACATTGCATTCTAGGGTTTACTTGTTGATTAATCATATTCTTAAGTTCTCATCTCTATAATAGTTTTAAAAACACTCGTTAACTTAAGTATCAGAGTGATTGTGGAAAATACAGTCCCCATTTGCTTACGTTTGTCCATTCTTAGCAAGTCACTTGCCATTAACAAATCAAGGAGCCGTCAATTAGTATCATCTGTGAGAACTTTTTCAATATTTCATCGATCATTTCTTTCAAAGTTTACACCTTCATTATTTGACACTTTGAAAACTTTACTCTTTGATCATAAAGGAAAATGGTTGATCACACTAGACAAAAGTTCCCAAGATTATACTCCATTTGATCATACCACTAACCATGCAGGAACCACTGTTGTTGAAAGTGGTTCAGCTCACTTTCAAAAAGCTCTAGCAAGAACCATGAAAACAACTTTGGACTCCTTCAACGCACACAATACCAACATTGTAGCACCCAATCCTTCATGAAGCCCTCAGATGGAGTAGCCTTCCCTGCAAGCACTTCTATAGGGATCTAAAGCCACTCATCAAAATAATAGAATCAAGACACTAGTTGAGGACAAACAAGTGTCTATGACGAACCTGAAGGGTGAAGTTGACTCCTAGGATGAACTGTCCAAGGCGAAATCTAAATCAATCAAGAAATATTTAAAAGTCACTTCATTGGCTTGGGAAATCATACAAGAGAAGTTTCCAACCAAATGAAAGCTCCCCACCTTATAAGTGTATGACGGAATAGGGGATCCCCGTACATATTTATCTACCTTTTGAACCACAATGTTGTTCATTGACATATCAGATGTCATACTATGTAAGGTTTTTCCTACTACCCTAACAAAAATAACACAAAGATGATATCTTCAACTACCTTCAAGCTCTATTCGCTTATTTAAAGAACTATAGCATGTTTTTCTTACCCGGTTCGCCAATAACATTCTTCATAAGATGAAAACGAGTTGTTTAAGATCTTGTAAGAAAAAGGAGGGTGAGACCCTTCGTGAATATATTGACAGATTTCATAAAAAACAAATGAAAAAATAGTCCACAAATGTGAATATAGTTGTAGAGGCTATAAGAACAAGAACCATGTTCGAACGCTTGAAGGACAAGCTTCACACCATTGATTTCTACTCCAAACTAATTTCTATAGCTTTGAGATACATCGAAATAGATGAAGAAAAATAGAAGAGCGTAAGAATGGAGAATGTTAGAATAGTAAGAAAGGTTAAGAAGACTCTGATAGTCGAACATTGCAGACATACACATCTCCCTCAAACTGAATGAGAAGCAATGCAGATGCACAGTTTATATCACTCAACAAAACTAGAGGCAAAATTCTCTTTTAGATTAAAGAAAGTGGTATTGATATTAAATACCCCCGAAGGCTAAACTCTGATAGGGTCGTCAAAAGGGACAAGTCTCTTTTTTGCAAGTTCTACGAAGATCATGGCCATGACATCAAACAGTGTTAGGACCTCAAAAAGAAGGTCAAGAGGTTAATATAAATGGAAGCTCTATAAATGTTGGTAAAGGATGATAAAGGAAAAAGACCGCCATAAAGATAACCTTAATCCATGAACATATTATCGCCTATGAAAGATAATGAGGGTGATCAATGTTATTACAGGAGGAGAATAATCAAACCACTCTGGGAGGAAATGTAGACATTCAGACATCTTCATGGTTGAGACAAAAAGGACCAAAATGCGTATAGTTACCTTTATCCCTGAAGACGATGAGCTTATTAGTGCTTCGCATAATGAGGTATTAGTAGTAAAAGCAATACTGGCATTAGTAGTAAAAGCAATACTAGACAGTTATCTAGTCAGAAGAATGTTGGTATATGGAGAAAATGTAGCGAATACTTTGACAGAATAGGCATGCAAAGCCATGGGATGTGTGTTATCCAACCTTAAAAAAGAAGGGAAACCCCTTATGAGACTTAAAGGAAAGCACTTAAATTATGGAGACACTACCACCCTTACAGTAGAAGTGATAGACGAGTGTTCAAAAAGAATGTTAATAGCAAGGATGTTGTTCCACATCATTGATGAAGAATTTCCATACAACGAAATTCTACAAAGATCATACCACATAGAGATAGAAGCTATACAAAGTATAAGATGTTTAACCATGAAGATCTTCATACCTAATGGAATGGTAATAGTTTGAGAGAGCCAACAATCAGTAGCAGAGTGCAACCACCTAGTGTTCCAACGCGTGCCCGAAAGAGAGGCATTTGACCCAAAGTAGAGAGAACATTTCAAACCCCTTGGTGAGTTAACCGAACTTAAAATTTCAACTGATAAAATAGTTAGATATGGTGCAGATATGAGCCAACTAGCAATTGAAGGGCTAACTCATGTCATTTGGGAGAACGTCGAGACATTTGCCTCCAGGCCAGAGGAGATACCAGGGGTCCACCCTTTGATAACATGTCACAAGCTAAATGTGCATCCCAAAGCAAGGCTAATAAAGCATAAGAAAAGGGGTTTACACTTGAAAGGTAGAAAGTCATGGAAGAGGAAGTATTCAAACTCCAAAAAGCAGGTATTATTAGAGAAGTAAAATACCCTGACTAGATGGCCAATATTGTTATGGTCAGGAAATCAAATGGCAAATTGAGAATATGCGTCGACTTCACAGATTTGTATAAGGTTTGCCCAAAAGATAGCTACTCGTTGTCAAACATCGACCAACTGGTAGATTTGACTGCCTATTTTTGTAGGTACAATTATTTGGAAACAACACAAGGATACCACCAAATACCAATAGATCTAGAAGACGAGGAGAAGATGACCTTCATCACTGATCAAAGAATGTACTGTTACACCAAGATGCCTTTTAGATTAAAGAATGTAACAATAACTTGTCAACGACTCATGAACTTCATGTTCAAAGACTAAATTTTTGACAATGTCAAGTATATGTAGATGATATCATTGTTAAAAGTAAAACTAATGAATCCCATATAGATTATCTATAGGAAGTTTTTTCTGTATTGAATAGGTATGGAATGAAGCTGAGCCTCAAAAAGTGCACCTTCATAGTCAAACGCAGGTAAATTCCTAGGATTCATAATTTCTAAGAAAGGCATTAAGGCAAACCCTGAAAAGATTCAGGCAATCCCAGATATGAGACCTCCCAAGATGATCAATAAAGTGCAAAAATTGAACAAAAAAGTCACAACGTTAGGGCAATTCATTTCTTGTTTAGCAAAGAAATGTCTGTCATTATATAAAAGTTTGAAAATGTGAATCATAAGACTACCAAACAACATTTAAAAAGTTTAAAGTGTTCCTTGACACACCTCTCTCCTAAGCAAACCTGAAGTAGGCAAAACTTTTTATATATACCTAGCAACAGGACAAGAAATAGTAGCCTCTATCCTTCTTTAAGAAGCAAATGGCGAATAGTACCTTATCTATTACACCAGTAGAGTCTTTCAATAAGCTGAGACAAGATGTCCAAAGTTGGAAAAGTTTGTCATCGCTTTAATAGTCTCGGCAGGAAAACAAAAAGGCATTATTTTCAAGCACATAGCATTATGGTTTGAATAGACCAACCACTATGCAAAGCCCTTCAATGACCATATATATCAAGGTGATTGGTACATTAGCCCTTCAACTCAATGAGCACAACATCAGGTATGAACCCTGAATGGCTCTAAAGGCTCAATGTTTAGTTGACTTTGTCATGGAGATGACAAGTGACGAATAAACAAGGGCATTACCTAAGGATGAAAGGACGTTGTATGTAGACGGGATGTCCAATAAACATGGGGCAGGAGCAAGAGAGATTCTCCAAAGCCCCAGTAAAATAAAAATAATATTATTTAATGCCACTAACAATGTCATAGAATATGAAGCCCTAGTCATTAGACTCAGCCTAGCCTTAGAGGTAAATCTAAAAGAACTGCAAGTCTTTAGCGATTTTATAATGGTTATCAACCAGATCACATGGGACTTCTAAACTAAAGATGACAATTTGGCAAAATACTTAAAGAGATGTTAGCAATTATTCGACAAGCTCACCCAATAAGGAGAAACCTATACCATTATTGGATACCTAGGGAAAAGAATGTGAAAGCCAACAACATTGCCAAAGCAGCAGCAGAAAAGGGGAGAAACATTTCATCACCTCTCCTTTAAGGAAAAACAACTCCAGCCTATCATAGCTGAACAGGAAATCCTCAACATAACAGAGCCTAATGAATAAATGAAACTGACCATCTAGTACCTTGATAAAAGGCAATTATCGGAGGATCGCGCAGAACCACTTAAGCTATAGAGACCAGCCATTGATTACTCATCCCATGAAGGAACACTCTATAAAACATTAGCCACACATCTCTAGACCCAGTGTGTCTTTAAAAAGGAAGAAAACTACATACTCTAAGAGATTTATGAAGGGATTTGTGGTACTCATGAAGGTTCGCACGCGATGGCTTGAAAGACTATACTTTAAGGATTTTATTAGCTAATAATTAAAAAGGATGTAGAAGAATTAGTACATACTTGCAAGAAATGTTAAAAGCATGATAGAATTCCTTGAGTCCCTATAACCCAACAAACTAGCATCACTAACCCATAGTCATTCGTCATTTGGGGAATAGACATTCTAGGTCCCTTTCTCTAAGCCATAGGATAAAGGAATTTCATTCTTGTCACCATCAACTACTTCACCAAATGGATAGAGGCTGAAGCAATTGCCACCATCACAGTAAAAAGGTAGAAAATTTCTTGTGAAAAAAAGTTATTTACTGGTTTAGCATCCTCAATACGTTAATCATAGACAATAACAAATAGTTTGACTATAACAACTTTAAATAGTTTTGCAAAAAACCTTACATCAATCTTAGGCTCACCTCAATTGTTATCCTCAAATAAATGGGCAAACAGAAGTTAGTAAAAGAACAATCCTCAACATATTGAAGAAAAGGTTTGATAAATCCAAAGGAAAATAGGTTGGACAACTGACTCATATTCTTTAGACATTCCAAATAACCCTTGTAAAGGCCCATGTTGAATCAACGTTTATCTTGGCCTATGGCATTGAAGCAGTGGTTCCCATAAAAATCGGCATGAACAGCTCCAAAGTTCAACACTTTGACCCAGACATCAATAATGAAGGGGCTAAGTTACACATTGACTTACTTGAAGAACGAAGAGAGTAAGCAGCAATTTGAATGGCAGCATACAAAGCACTGATTATTGTATACCACAACAAAAGGGGTCACCAAAGATCTTTTAAAAAGGGTGACCTTATACTTAAAAAAGTTAAAATAAGCAAAGGAGATGTTGGGTTATGAAAGCTTGGAGCTAACTAGGAAGGCCATACCTAGTAAAAAATGTGACAAGAAATGGAGCCAATTAGTTAGCAACATTAGGGACAAAATTAATCCCGAGACTTTGAAATGTAGACAATCTTCATAGGTACTATCAATAAAGAGGTATTTGATTACATGTTGTGCATAAAGGGTTCAGTGCCTAAAGGGTTCAGTGCCCTAAAAAGGCCATAACATTCCTTATCTCTTCAATTATAAGGCTTTGGTTCACCTAATAAAACCATAAAATGTATAAAGTAATAATGTTCGACTAACCTTTAAAGTCATAATCTTGTTAAAAAGGTTTGGTTCACCTAAAAAACCATAATTTATAAAGTAATAAGGTTTCGATAACCTTTAAAGCCATAATCTTATTTAAAAGGTTTAATTCATCTAATAAAACCATAATTTATAAAGTAATAAGGTTCGACTAACCTTAAAGCCATAATCTTGTTAAAAGGGTTCGGTTCACCCAATAAAACCATAAACTATATAAATCAATAAGGTTTGGCTAACCTTTAAACATATAATCTTGTTAAAAAATGTTTGGTTCACCTAGCAAAACCATAAAACCTTACCTAAATACTAAGGTTGGATAAACTTCAAAATTATCATAAAGGTGTAGCACATCCAGGTATAGAAAACAGATAGTTAGCATTCAAACAATGTTCATTTTAATGAGAGAGTCAATATCCCTTATTTAAGCCACCACAAATGTAAGTTTAATGTGTTTGGAGCTATGACCTAATGTGTGAATCTTCCCTCCTTTATAGATCATTTGATAGGTTACACTGAAATGACTACTTATTTATTAAAAAAAAGGATGAGGTGCTAAAAGAAATAAGGGAAGTGAAATATTTTTATTATAAGAACACATTCATTACAAAGATGATACATCAACTACGAGGCAAGAGGATCTAGTACATTAACATTATCTCTAGAAGCAGTAGGCAGATTAGAGGCAAGCCCTACTATTCCATCACAGAGAGGATCAAATGCCTCTTAGGTTAAAGAATCTCCCTTCTCTTTGTTGAAATTCATAATTGAGAAAGGTAAGATGATTTCCTCCAAGATGGTCTCTAAATTCCCAATGGCAGTGACTACCTGAACCTATTTTTTATGCTGGTCTTTTTGAATTGAATTATGAGGTATGGAGTATTAAAAGCCAACTCCCCATCTCGTTTATTTCAGTAGTAGGCATTACAAGCCTCGTTCAGTCCATCAAAATTGATCTCTTTCTCCCTAGACAAGTCAAGGTCTGAATGGCTTTCTAGCAAGGTCTTGCGAACAACTGAGACATATCCCTTTAAAGCCAGAAAGCATAAATCTTCGATTTTCACCTCTCGAGCCTACACCAAACCCACTATCGCCTCCAATGTTCTCCACAAATGCTTTATTATTATACAGGTCGAATCCAATTATTTCTTTGATTAGGCCAACTCCTTTTCTAAGTGATAGATTTTAAGATTTTTCCTTGATAGGTCATCAATAAAAGGTCATTGAGCATCCCTCAACTTGACCTTGTGCCTGTCTTTAGTTCTCTTCATCTCCTCATTAAAGTGATTTGTGAGCTTCTTATCCTGCTTTTAAGCCTCCTTAAGTTTATTATCAGCATCCTACCTACAGGAATAAATAAGTCAAACAAGGACTAAAGCTTAGGTGAACAAAAAATAGCATTTGGATACTTATAGAAGCAGAGGCTTCGCACTTCACTTATCACCTCTAGCTCTCCAAAAAGGCCTATAACCCTTTCAACATAAGCAAAGCACTTGGCCATGCCACGTCAGTGAAAGACATGTTCGCCCATTCATGGCGATCTGCCTTCAAATATGCAAAATACAAAAACTTATCACAGACCTTCAAATCAAACGTTGAACTAGTACTGTTCACTTCTAACCATGGCCTCATATTAGGGTATTCCATTAAAAAGAGCTTCAACCCATAAAGGTTTAGTTGATCAGGGCCAACAGGGTTGATAGTAGAAGGGTTATGTCACTCAACAACCACATTCTCGCACAACGCTAGACCTTTACCATCACTCGAAGCCAAAATGAAACCAACGTCATTCATTTTCCTTCTCCTCCTTTGCTCCCCATCCACAACTACCTTTTTCCCTTACTCTAAGAAATGGAGGGCGGGCGTTCCTCCACGGAAATAGGTTTTGCCATCGAAATTGAATTAGTGGTAGGAGAAGCTTCCACCACTAAGCCATCACCCCATTCGCCAAAAATAATAGACTTATCCAAAGGGATGATCTCCTCCTCGTTCAAATCCATACAGAGAGTGTTCAAAAATTCCATTTTTCCGACACCATAAAGTATTTAGCATACATCAATAAAGGAAGAACGAAACAAATAAATTAGATAATACCTCTCCTAACAAAAGGCACTTTTGTGACTTCTTATTAGGATCAACTCTAGCTACAACCACCTCCTTGTATGACCATTCTCCTAAAGGAGGATCCTCAATAGGAAATAGCCCATGCCAATGGAACTTTCAAATGTACTTCCTCCACAAAGGCTGAACATTCAAACAATCAGTGACTATATTAAACAATTTTTCCTCATTGCCCTAAGATATGTCCCCATTTAGGTAGGATTAAACAAAATCGAACTCAAACCCAAAAACTGAATGACCCAATTGAATTTGGTCTATTCGATTCAATTTTAAAATAAATTCAATTTAATTCAATTTAGAAAATAGAGAAATTTGATTTTCAATTTTGATTTGTTTGAAATTGAGAAAATCGAATAAATCGATTTGTGGGTTTTTTAGTTGTCTTTTAATTTGTGCTTAAAAAAGTAAAAGTAAGTTGTTCAAAGGCTAACATTAAAAGTCTACATAAGATTTTTTAAAAAAAAAAGGTTGTACTAATTTATCATAGTTAAAGCCCATTAAGAGCCCAAAATCGAAAATGAACTGAACCAAATCGATTTTATTTGACTTCAGTTTACTTTGGTTGTTTTAAAATTTTCGATCGGTTCAATTTTAGTTTACACTAAATTTGATCTATTCGATTTTTAGAATTTTGGTTTGGTTTGAACTAAACCAACTGAATGCTCTCCCTACCTTTAGGGAGGTCGGTTTATCTAAGAAAGCCCGAGGTAAATGACTAAAAGTCGAAGGATGGAATATTAGGAAAAACTTATTTGATCAATCCTTCAGAAAAAAAAAAAAGGGAAGGTTATACACCATCTTCATCTTGGCCGTCGTCATCAAGGATAAAAAGGGCTCATTCACCTTATGGGTTAAACTATACAAAATAGTAATATGAGTCATATTCAAGGTTATTCGCCTCACACAGCAGATCTCAATAATACTACAGAGGATTTGAATAGTGTTAGGATGAAGTTGTGAAAGAGGAACAACATAAAAAGAGAGTCCACAAGCAGAGGGTGAAGAGGGAACCTAAGGCTCGCCTCCATCTGCTCCCTATACACGATGACAGACTTCTCATATAAGTTAGAAGAGAACCTTAAATTGTTAGGGTAGCCAGACAACCTATATTCCTCAGGAATACGGTAAGCTTCTCGAAAAAAATGCAAATCATCGCTTGTCAACTTGAAGAATGCTTCCTAAGCTTGGTAAAGGCTAGTTTAGATAATCCTGCCATTTTTTCTAAAGAGAATAGCTAAGAAAATAGTAAAATACTTTAGTCGAATGAAAAATCATTTAGAGAAAAAGGGATGTAAAGGAAAGTATGTAACATATAGGGAAGGAGTTTGCACAACAGAGAAAAGAAAATACTAATAGAAAATAAAAACAATGGAATGGAGGTCTCTTATATAGAAGTGAAACTAAAAGGACACACCCCAATTAATTACGAACGCCAACAGACGCATTCATGTTCAAAATTTAAAATGATAATAATTAGCATAGGTCACGAAGCAACAAGACAACTAAAGGTAATAGACGTACTCTAAACTCAAAAGAACTCCTTAGAAACAAGTCAAAGCAAAAAACAAAAGGACTGAGTCAATACAAATGGTAGAGAGGAATCAAAACAAGGGATCGAACCCTTAGCATTTGGGAAACAAGATACAAAGAGAACAGGTCCTAGCATAAATACCAGGAATGTATGGTATTCACATCGTCGATTACCCTATAAAAATGCTTTAGGGTGTCTGCCCTTCACAAAATTGTCATGTGGTTCATAAAACAAAAAACTGAATGAGTGAAAAGTTGAACTAATGAAGGACCGAACAAATAAAAGATAGAACAAAAAAATGGACTTGCATTCAAGCGAAGACACTATAATATCCCACAAGAGGACAAAAGTTAACATTTAAATAAGGCAGTTACACAGTACACTCCTATCCAAGTTTTGCAAGCAAATAAGGACAAAGTTAACAAATACCATTTTGGGAGATGGTTGAGAAAGATCTAGAGGAAAATCAAGGTATAAACATATCCATCATCATCACAATACGTTGCATTCTAGGGTTTACTTATTGATTAATCATATTCTTAAGTTCCCATCTCTATAACAGTTTTAAAAACACTCGTTAATTTAAGCATCGGAGTGACTGTGGAAAACACATTCCCCTTTAGCTTATGTTTATCGATTCTTAAGAAGTCACTCGCCCTTAACAGATCAAAGAGCCATTATACATCAAAAGGCGGTTGATTGTTATTTTATGTCACTCCTAAATGATGTGAAGATTTGCATTACTTGAAGTTAATTAAATGCTTAAGCTTTTTACATGAGAAACTCTAGCAATTTAATCGTAAAGTGGTTGATTTATAAACTAAGGTTGCTATGTACTGTATATTGTCCCTCTTAGGTTGGTAGTGTCATATTGCTCAAGTAATGACTCCAAATACAAAGTGAACATTGATTGAAAAATGGTCAATGCTTTCTAACATTTGCTAAAGAGCTTATCTCCATTTTTGAGAATGTCATACCCATTTTAGGTCTTTCTCGATCCTTTCAATTTTTGTCACTCATCTCTTTGTAGAATCATTCAATGATCATCTCTAATCTTAGTTTATTTCAAAGATTATCTTTGATCTTATTGGTTCTTATCTATCATGACTTCTTTATTATGGAACTGTCAAGGGTTAGGACAATCCTTAACAGTTCAACATCTTAAAAGTTTAATTCAAACCCAACTTCTTTTTTTGGTTTTTTTAGCAGAAACCAAGGAAAAATGAGAAGGTGTTGATAGATTACAAAGTATTTTAGGTTATTACCACAGTTTTGGTGTGAATCCTATGGGTAAAGCTAGTGGACTTACCCTTTGGTGGACTTCAAAATTATGAGCGAGTATCTTTTCCCACTCTGCAAGTTGGATTCATTATTGTTGCCATTGGATTAATCTTGGAATATAATGGTTCTTCACTTTTGTTTATAGGGACCCTATGGGTAGGAATGGAGTCAAGGTAATCAAAGAATTGTCTTAATTAACCCCAATAATACTCTCCCTTACCTTATAACTGGTGACTTTAATGCTTTAAACAGGAATGAAGATAAATATGAGGGAAGAGAAGTTTCTCGAACACAACTGAATATCTTTCACAATTGGATAGCTAGTTGTTCTCTTATTGATCTCAAATTTGTTAGCTCTTATTTCACATGGTCAAACAAAAGAGAAGGGGCAGACCTAATTCTACAACAAATTGATAGATGTTTTGCCAACATAACTTGGTTTTCTCTCTTTCAAAATGCTTTCATTAGGCACGACAATATGTGTGGGTCTAACTATAGACCACTAATCCTTAGTCTATTAGGTCAAGCTATTCAGGCTAAGAGCATATTCATATTAGAAAGTAAATGCTTAGGAGAGAAAATTGTTCTAATGTAGTCCAAACTGTTTCAAGTTCAACCATATCGGGGTCCTTTCAATTCCAACTTGTGCAGAACTAAAGACATATAGGAAACTGCTTTGGCGATGGAATCAACAAGAGTAGGAACATAAGATATCATATCAATACTATTCTCTCCAAAATGCAACAACCCACTAATTTTGGTAAGTTGACCATGTTAAAGGAGCAAGCTTTTGTTAAACAATTAGATGAACTTTTGAAAAAAGAAGAGAAATATTGGCAACAAGATCTCGTATTACTTGGCTCAAGGAGGGAGATCATAATACAACATACTTCCATGCTTCTGCTCTTAAAAAAGATGAGTTAATCAAATCATTACTCTTAAAACCCTTGATGGTCAAACTTCAAAACAAGATGATCTTCAGGTACATATAATCTCTCACTTTAAGTAATTATACATTTCCCAGGATGTTGAATGTAGTGATGATATCCTTAATTGCATTCCAAATATGGTGACTAATGATATGAATGGTTGCCTACTTCAACCCATCACCATGGACGAAGTAAAATAGGTAGTTTTTAGCATTGGAAAACTTAAGGCATCAGGGCCCGATGGATTCCCACCCATAATTTACCAATATTTTTTGCCCAATCTTTAAAATAGTATGTTTCAAGTTGCGTAAAAAAATTTTTCATCTAAATATTTACTTAAAGAGATGAACCAAACTCATTTGTTTCTAATTCCCAAGTCTCCTCACCCTAAAACTATAGATCAACATTGCCCTATTGGTCTTTGTAATGTGAATTACAAGATCATTGCTAAAAAATCATAGTCAACAGATTGAAACCTCTCTTACCCCATTTAGTAGAACCCTCTCAATCTACATTTGTCCAAGGCAGACATATCCAAGATAATATTTTGATTGCTCATGAGTTCTTTCATGCCTTAAAGAAACTTAGTTCTAGTGGGAAAGCAAAAATGCCACTTAAATTAGATATTTCTAAAGCATATGAAAGAGTTGAATGGAATTTTTTTTTTCAAGCTGTTATGCATAAAATAGGGTTCCACCATGATGTGATCCAAATGATACTCCAATGTGTTTCCATAGTATCATTTGCGATTACATATAACGGGGGTGTTACTTTTTTTTTTTTTTACTCCAACCAAGGGCCTCAAGTAAGGAGATCCCTATTTTTATTTATTACCAATGCTTTTTCAGTTTTTTAAAAAACAATTATCTCTTCAAACTTGATCCAAGAAGTAAAGCTTAGTAATAAATGCCCGTCCCCTTCACATCTTATGTTTGCTGATGATACACTTCTTTTTCTATATGCCTCTAACCAATAAGCTTTAAATGTGAAAAAAAAAAATGCTTCTTAAATTTCAAAAAGACTCAGATCAGCTTTTAAATCTTTCAAATCTGGGATTGAGTTTAGCAAATCAGTCTCCCCTGAGCTTAAAGACTTTATTGTGACCTATTTGGGTGTGAAAGAAATGCAAATGAGTGATAGGTAATTGGGGATTCCTTATATCTGGGATACTAGTAAATATCACATTTTCATTATCTGCTGGATCGCATGAAGAGAAAAGTATGTAATTGGAATCACATTTTTCGCTCTTATGGAGGTAGAAAAATTATGATAAAGGTTGTTCTGAGTGTGATTCCAGTCTATGCTATGTCTTGCTTCCTTTTACCAAAACCTTTATGTTCTGAATTGAATGATTTACTTGCCAAATTTTGGAGATCCCAAAATATTGATGTTAGAAAGATGTGCTTGGACAACTGGGATGCATTAACAAGACTAAAAATGTTAGGAGGCCTCAGTTTTAGGACTTCATGATTTCAACATTGCCCTCATTGCTAAACAGGATTGGAAATTTATCACGGATCCTTCCTATACATGGGCCAGGATTATCAAAGGTCTTAATTTTCCCAATGGATCACTTTGGGAAGCTACTTCCAAGCACAAATCTTCATGGTGGTGGAAGAGCTTACTAGCAACAAAACCAGTACTTTTACAAGGTGTTTAAAACTTATCAATGATGGTAAATCATCCTATCTATGGGATTCTCCATGGATTCCATCCTTGCCAAATTTGGCTTCAAACATCCAAACCTAACGATTGCCAACTTTACAGAGTTTGTGATACTTATTCGAAATGGAAAATGGAACATTAAGGATATAACCCCTATTTTATCTCCAAATGAAATTTTTGCTATTCTAGCAACTCATATTGGTTGCAGCAACTTATCAGACAAGTGGATTTCGACTCCAGATGAATTTGGCAAATTCTCTGTCAGGTCTACATACTTTCTCCTAAGATCTAACTCCACCATTAATACATATAGACCGTCATCCTTTATTTCTCTGCATAACGTTGCTCCTGCTTTCTAGAAATTTATTTGGAGCATACCTCTACCTCCAAAAATGAAATTATTTTTCAGGAAAGTTTTGAGAAGCTCTCTTCATGTTGGAGCAATTATGCATCATAGGAAAATACCAGGCTACTATTCTTGCCCATTTTGTTGGCAAGACATAGAAACACTGGAACATTTATTTCTATGGTATCTTGTCACAAAGAAAATTTGGTTTGCAAATTCTTTGAATTACAAACCTGAAATGTAGCTTGGTATTTCTATGTATCAACGGTGGTTTCATTTGATCCATTCCTAGAAGCTTAAACCATCTGATCACCTTTGGACCAGAATTGTTTTTCAGTTCTGGGCAATCTGGATTGCTCGCAACAATATAATTTTTGATAGTGGAGTTGTGGATCCTGCTGCCATTGCTAAAAAAGGTGAATCCATGGCCTTTGAATATCTAGCTGCAATCCATAATGCTCAATTTCAAAAAACTGTCTTCAAATAGTGTACTGGATCTTAACTTTATATCTATTATCTCTAATGTTGAATATGCTATTTACAATTATGCACAGTTTGACCAGGGAAAGAAAAGAGCTTCTATTGCAGTGTTGGTCTTAAACAAAAGCAAAAGAATTGTGGATGGTTCCTCTTGTTTTAAATATGCTCTTTCAAGAAGACATGTTGATGCCCAAGCTATATTACTGTCCTTAGCTCTTACCAGCCAGATTAATCTCTCTAATTTTGTATGTTTCTCAAAAACCGAGCTACGGTCACGTGGCTAGAGTCTAGTGGGGAACACGTCCCTTGGGATAGTTTTGGTACTCTCTCCAGCAAAGAAAAGACTTCTTCACTTCGCAAATGTATCTGTTATGTTTATTCCTAAACATCTAAACAAGCCAACTATGTGGCTTGCAAAATACCTAATCAAAGGAAATCTTTCCTTTGCGTGAACTTCTACCCCTCCCCCGAAAATGGTTAAACTTACACATTGGAACTCTATTTCCTTTTAATGCATTATCTTTTGATTAAAAAAAAAAAAAAAAGTAAACATTGATTGCAATTTGCATTCAATAACAAATTTTTCTAAGATGCTGCCATAGGAAGCGAGGTGTGATATCTACAATGATATTATACCATGTGTTGTGTTTGGTAAAATTTTATCCTTTTTTTTTCAGAATTATGAAAAATTTGATCAAATGTTTGTTGTTTTCTATATTCGATAATATTAAGTTCTATATTGATTTTATCTATTTTTTGCAAGATACATTGAATTTTTAACAACCAAATATGATCTTAATTTATACTATTACCATTAGAGTCATGTTTGACTTGTTCAAAGTCATTAGACAATTGTAGAAAATGTAAAAACTAGATATTCAAATTTATATTAATACGTTAAAAAAAAAAAAGAAGGATATTTGATCATATTTTATTTTATTTTATTTTATTTTTTGCAACAAATAAGTCAAACAAGCTTGAGACATGATATCAGCACTGACCTTGCTTACCTTTTTCCATTTTGAATGATATATATTCAAGACCTGGTATACTAGAAGAGTTAAAAAAATGAAATATAAATGAAGATTAACCATTTACCCTCATTTTCTCATGACGTAAATAAGAGTAATAAAAGTTAGAAATTAAAATCATTTACTTCTAAATATCTAGTTTCGTAGCCTTCAAATCAAAAGTTAAATGAAAAGATTTTAAGTATTTTAAATCTATTGATCTCAACAAAAAAAAAAAATTCTTATTTTATTTACTTTTCATTCCATGTTTTTTCATTATTTTTCTTAATCTACAAAGATTTGTGCGCAATACTTTTAAGGATTTCTAATGTGTATTAATCAGTTCAATTAACAATGAGATACCACATAATACTGACGAACGGAAGGTGCCACAGCCCCACATGCCACTCCACGTACCTCCCCCGCTTCAGAAGGTAGGTGCTGCCATCCTTCTATAAGTCATAACCAATTTCTAGTTTCAGCACCCAAAGACCTACAAGATTTCTACAAACCAAATATAGCATCACACCAATTTTAGTTAAAAATCTTTCAAACCCAATTCACTACGCGATCTTATTACTACTAAAATAAGAGATTCCCCTTATCATTCAAACCAATATGCGTAATTTCTATTTCTATGTGCACGGAATTCCCTCAATAATTCTCACCAAATCTTCACAATTCTAATCTCCATTTAAAAAATTAGAGTTTCTGAAAATTTTTTGAGAAACAAAGAAATACATTCATCACGAGAAACATGTTTGGGTCTCTTACAAGTAAAGATCAACACGTATGACAAACTGAATAGGCATGAATCTTAGTCTCTGCGTCAACAAATTGTCAATGAGATTAGAATTACCAGTTTAACACTAAGTAAATACATTAACCATAAAACAATAAAATATCTAATATAAACAAGATACACTAATTTTTTTTTTTTTCATTTTTATTCTCAGTTTCGTAAACAAAACCACAAGCCATCACTTTATATATTGAAAACAAAGCATAAATTAAATCACAAACACGAACCAAAACGTTACGCTTTCACAGGCTCAAACGACGTAAGATTCCTGAATTTCAGCCACGGCTTCTCCCACACCACGGCCTCGTACTTCTCACCGCCTTTCACGGCCAACACAAGCCGGTAATTAGTGCCGGCGACCACCTGCGTTTCGCCTTTGACTATTTTCTCCAGCTTCAAATCCGCTTTCGATCTCTTATCATACTCGGTCACAGCGTACTCCGCGATCTCCACCACATGCCTGTCCTTCAAATCCCTTATCGGAGTCCATCCGCCCACCAGAGCCGCCGACGACAACACCAAGAGAACAGCCACAAAGAAGAATAAGCAGAAATGGAGGGAATGTCGTTTCATTTAGTTGGCGCTTTCGTTTTCTCTCTGTGAATGTGTGGAATAATGTGAAGATGTCGGTTTTGGGTTGGGGCGGGGATGGGGGTTATTTATAGGGGATAGTTTCGAGGAGGATAAGATATTTTGCCCTCGTGATTTGTGAAAAATTACGGATGGACTAGACGCGGCGATAGACATTAATAATGGCCCACTGTATGGGACTGATATCGGCGTGGATGATGTATGCGGACACGGAGAGGAGTGGTTTTTGCGCTTTTGCTTAATTGGAAAGCAAGAATTAGGAGAGTGGGTCCCGCAATGGAGATGATTTATTTGTTTATTTTTTATTAATTTTAATGTTGGAACTAGTAATAATCGTATAATCTTACAATTATCCTCAAAAACAAAAAATCATATAATCTTACAAAACCTGAATATTATTAAATTAACGGGTTTACTTAATTCCTCTGTGTAAGAAAAAAATAAATGATTTTGTTTTAGAAAAGTTTCCAATCTAAATAAAGGAATAAAATCCCTTTTTTTTGCTGCTGAAAATGACTTAGATTTTACCTATTGATTGATTTACATATATTTATTTATATTCCATCAAGCCAATTGATGAGATTTGAGTAGTATAATATTAGTTGCAAACAATATTTTGAAAAACCAATAGAATCAAATCAATAAAATTATAATCAAATTAATGATTGATTTGATTCAATTTGGACTCATATTTAATATCATTTTATATTTTTAATCATTATAAATACATTTACATATTTTAATATTTTTTAATTTTAAAACTATTATAATAATATTTTAAAATTTTATTTATTATTAAATTAATTAAGTCAAATTGGTCAAACTAACTAATTGAAAATTAATCGATTGATTTATCAAGTGATCTAATTTTAAAAACATTGATTGCAAGGATGTGAGATTATAAGTTTAAATTTATTTAAACAGTCAAACTTATGATATCAAAATTAAGGATAGGTGTAATTTGACCGCAGATATGACTGCCAAGATTGCTATAAAATGAACTTTAGTTAATCAGATTCCCAGCACTTCTTCACCCTTGCACTGCTTAAAGCCCAAAGGTTTTTTTCTTTCTATGTTTTACTCCAATACCGTTCACAAATAGAAATTATAAAAAGAAAAATCCATAGACTCAAATGGGATAAAATCGACGGCTGATTAATTTAATTTTTCTTATTATTACGATTAGAAGTGAGAGATTCTTCATATATTCAAAGTTCGAATTAAATATTCGATTTTTAATTAAGTACTTTTACTTCGAATTAAATATTTTATCCATATACAATTTCAAAGTTCCCGCAGAATCTTCGCAGAAGGGTTTTCAGCCAGAGTCCGCACCAGGCCAAGGATGATGTGAACCTTACGACTCAAAAATCATCCAGGAACACAGAATTGATGGCCTCCGATTCATCAAAACAATTTCACTGACGCTATCGTAAAATGCTCATTTGAACTTTCAACATCATATGGATTTATACTGAAGGAAAACAAAACAGCGTATTCAAGTTAAATGCAATAACTTTTAACTCCCCATAAGGTCATTTTTTCTTGAGAACTTACGGAGAAGCCTTGCTATGAGTTTCATCACAACTAAATATTCAAAGAAATAATTAGCATGAGATCCCTCAGAACTCTACATTGACCAATAATCAGTTAACACATTTTTGGACCTCCGACAGAACCAACAGTTAGGCAATTTACTCCATAACTCATTCCAATTTCCTGCGAGCACTTAACTCGCAGAGAACTACATAAGTGAAGTACTTCAAAAAATTTAGTCCCAAGCAGCAATGAAATAAGCGGCTAACTTCAAAAATTTTATTCCTTTCAGCAGCCAGAAAATGAGAAAAGAACAGAGATTAAAACGGATCATTGAACCCAAAACTAAGAGGCATTCATTATGCAGGGAGCTTAAACTACAGGATAATGACATACACTAAGCCAGTGGGCATTTCTATCAGAAAAGAAAAAGAAAAACAATTGAATAAGGCATAACATTACTTTTCTATGAGACAAAAGTGGCATGGTACAAAGCAGATCATAGCAAGGATCCCCACTACGAGATACCTGGAAAATAACACATGGGCCATGATCTACTACTCTTACAATTTTTTAATTCCTTTGATTTTCTTCCAGTCATTATCTTGGGCATCTGCAGACCTGCGCCCCAAAAACATAGATTAGTACTAAAATAATCAAAAATGTTTTTAAAAGGCATTACAAAGATCCACAGTATATGAGAGAGAAGCACTCATGCAACTCATTCAGGCACAAGCAATGAATAAACACAAATGGCATTTCTCCATGTACCAACCATAATTAGAAACCAGCTTTAAACATTCTGAAACAACTGGAATGATGACTAGATTAACCCAAGCAGAACATCACTTTTCCCACTATCTTGGGGCTAGAGGCTATAAATTCAACAGAAACTTAATGGCAAAACAACGCAAGGGAGTTTCCACTGAATAAATAACTTATTTTTAAAAAAAGGTAAGCCTTCAATTATTCAACAAATTCAATCATTAAAGCAACAAGGGTATGCAAGTTGGTCAAAAAACCATTAGCCTAGACTGAAAATTTGTACTTCAGAAAACTAACCGTGACAAGTCTTCACAAATTCTCATCTGCAATTACAATACTGAAATTTTACCCATTGTATAAAATCGCCAACCCCTGAGCACTGAATGATATTTGGGCCTAACTCAGAGAGTTAGGAAGCAGGAAAAGGGCCACATACTTAGTAGACTACAGGTTCCCCCATCCAGAACCCAAAAAGAAAAAACTATTGTGGAGGGGAGGAACTCGAAAGATATTTTAACAACAGTTCTGAAGACTAAATGCGATATTCAAATACATCCATTTTTAAAAAGCTTTGGTCTTCCAGTTGAAATGCTTTAGTGACACTGAGAAAACGTTTTTAGTTTTGACTATAGTCCATAGGACTAACAATATTAAATCATTTTCAGAGTTGGTCAACTCAAGATTGCTAGCACACAAAAGAATATCAAATACCAACAAGATCCACATTGTAATAAATAATAACCATCTTCAAGCTACAAAAACTTTTGACATCCATATCACATGAACAATAAAATGAATACGAAGGGCAAAAATCTGTGGAAAAGGCAAAAGGAAGCAAAACTATAATGGCCTACCCAGGATCGTCAACGTCTTTGTCTAGGTTTGCAACGAAATTCAGCTAAAAGTGCTATATGATCAGAGGACCACTCTGGAGAAGGAAGAGCTGTGTCTTTCCTTAAGCTTTCCTCATCCAAGAGTTCCAACAATGATTCCACAGTCAAAGAGTCCGCTGAAAGCATGAAGAAATCAATTCAATTGTTTGCTATATTGACATTTTACCAGTACATTTTGGAGTCAGACTTCAAATGACAAGTAAAATTTGGGATAAAACACGACAAGAAAGAGATGCACAAATAAATGACTGAAAGTAGCTCACCTGTGTAGAAGATGTAATCTAAGGTTCCAATAAAATCTCTGGTGCAATTCGTAAATAAGGGTTCATTTGTTGTGGGGTCCATTCTCCTCCGCTGCTGGTCCAGACCAAGACCAACACCCAGTCTTGCAAAAGATGAGTAAGCACTGACCTGCAACAGTAAGCAAGTCACAACTAGCAGAAAAAAAGAATATATAGAAAGCCAGAAAAATATTTCGGAACCGGATCCATATCCAAAAAAGAAAAACAAAACAAAAGATAAAACAAAATGAACACCAGAAAGAGAGAAAATACATTGTAGAGAATCTCAAGGGCTAAATTGCTGTCAAAAGACACATTACCAATGGCAGCTGATGTGTAAGCTTGCTGTGAGGACGTAAGATTCCAAGAGGGTCTACCACTAAATCTGGATGCAATGGATCTACCTTTCCCATAGCAAGAAGAGCATGAGGAGCACTAAAACAAAGTTTAACAGCATCGTTAGCTAAGCAATGTATTAACACCAGCACAAGATATTTTTGTCTATTAAATATGCTAAAATAGTATAAGAAAAGCAGGCTGACCTTCCGGGAACTGAATTAAAATCTCCACATACTAACATTGGAATGTCAGCACTGGCTGCTATCTTCTCCAACCCTTTCAAGAGAGTAAGAACCTAATTCAATTATAAGAAAACACAATTAATAGAATCTTCACCATAGAAAAAGACATTTTGCACCTAAGGCAAAGGGATAATGTGAACCTGCCAAAGCTTGACATCCTTTAGATCTTGGTGGACATTGACATGTGTATTTGCCTATATTTGGAGACCATAATGAAGTGGGCACAAGGCAATTAAGTAATATCCAAGCAAGTAAAGAGTAAGAACTATCTTGAAACTTACTAAGAGCAAATAAAAGGTAAAATAATATGTGCTTGCACATACATAACTTGAAAGGGATGAGAATTTATGAGATAAGACCATAACAAACATCAAATAACATCAAATGGAAGTATCCTTAGATAGAGACCCTATTTCCAAAATATGAACCCCCCATCATTACAATGTAGTAGAAACAATTTATTTATATAGTAGAGAGGATATGGGAAGTAGTTCAGTAAAATGTTCGACCTAAATTCAGATCCCCAAAAAAAAGGGAAAAAAAACTTACATATTCCGATCATAAAACAAGTAACATGGCCCTATTGATTCCTCTCATATCAAAATGCCTAAGTGCTTGGAAGCGTTGCAGCTCTAAGGTTATCAGCCCTCTGAGGATAGGGAGAACTGATACTCTAGTAAATGAAATACAGATTAAGGACATGGAATTGATACCTCTTATTTGCATCTAGAACCCAATAAGTACATATATATACATACATGAGTATTTTCAGAAAATAAGCAGTGAAGCATCATGGTTCTAGCAAAATATTTAGATCAATATAAAACAAAAAGACCAATAGGTATATGCACATACATTTAGCAATTTCAATATAATAAAAGGGGAAGAATCATGGATTTAGAACAAGATCACTTACAACACAAAGCAGTTGACGCTTCCCAAGATTATCAGCTCCTTGATTACTGAACTTTGCTTCCAAAACCACAATTAACGCAACATTATCCTATAAGAAAATGAGGGTTTACATGAGAATTCTGTCAGCAACCCAACATGTTCACACTACATCTACAAAACTTACCTTGACCAAACGATTTAAAGCCGTTTTTCTCTGAGCACTTGGAACAACAGCTTCAGTCAAAGACTGAGCAGCTTTATTAAACTCAACCTGCATACAAGTGGAAGGCCCATTAACATATGAAAGAACAATATAAATATATACTCCACAGTTCAGAACACTGCCAAACCTCATATTTTTTGACATGTGAAAACCTATCTCTACGAAAAAATGTTGCACAACCATCAATTGTATGTGTATTTCCACTGTAAACCTGCAATCATAACCAGTGTCAATAAAACACAAATTATATGTCAATTGCTATGACAGTGAGGAAAAAGGAGTTTCAAGACACCTCATTGGTTTTCCTCTTATATAGTGCTTGATAACCATGTTTATCTAACTCAGGGGCAAAAAATTCCTCATAATGATCACTTTGAACCTGAAAGCAGAAAAAGAGAAGTTTCTCTATTAGGAGCAACATCTTTATAATATGCAAAGATTCATGGTGCAAATAACATTTTGAGCTTAATAAATATTCATGATACACAAAATATTTTGAGCTCAATAAATATTCGTGATACACAATATTTTAAGTTAAACAAATATTCAAATAGAAATAACATTTTTAGCTCAATAAACAGCTAAAAATTATATAAGATTTTGAGAAAAAATAATTTCATTCAAGCTCACAACATTACTCAGACAAGTACGCCCGAAATGGTTCTTTAAATTTTTCACTTTGTTGAACTTTAACAGACAAAACAATTCTTGTGCTAGTGACAACAAAGAGAATGGAAAACTTCAATCTTCTTTCTTATGCCGAATGATATATCTTTTTTAGCTAGAAGGTGCCCCCACAAAGCAACTTGCTGGCAGCACCCCATAAATTGATTACATAAAGATTAGTTTCCTGCTTTACCTCCTGAAGACAAACAATGTCTGCGCGATATCCAACTATTTCACGCAGTAAATTCTGCCGGCGATATGGCCAAGAAAGAGCCCATGAAGGGCAATAACTGTACAACTCATTTGTTGCATAAATATCAGACAATGTGTTGTATGAAAGAACCGTAAAAGTTCCTGAGGTTGAAAGACGGCCATCTGAATCTAAATGACCCATCAGATCCACTCCACTGACCGGAATCAAGCGACGTGGAGTAGGGGAGGGAGCTGGAATCACACGAGAAGTTAATA
>CATIWR010693074.1:0-31113 GCA_949677035.1 Omphalea diandra | reverse complement strand
TATATATATATATATAAGTTTCTTTTTCTCATTGTATTTTAATTTTTTTGTCAATTCAATAAAAAAAAACTTTAGCCTTCATTTTTTGAAGTTTTCCATCTTTCTTATTATGTTGTTAGAGTCTCTATTATGCTATAGGCTTTGTTTCTCTCTTTGGATCTTTTTAATCTTATGTAGATTGCTTTATTTTAACCTTTGCTACTGCCATGATCATTTCATTTGGCTTTGATTTTATCTTGGATACTGTTTTCTTTGGCTTTTGGTTTGATTTTGACTTTGATTTGATTTCACATCTTTTTCTAAAAATTTTATTTCTTTTACTTTATTGATATAGTTGTCATTAGAGATTATTAGCTTTAGTTAATTAATATCTAATTAAATGGAAAGGATAATTCATGTTAGAGCTATGTTATGAAATTTTTTTTAAGAAGTATAAAGATATGAGATTTTATTGCAAGCACTTATTTTAGACCCATTAATGAGAAAATTAGAAATTTTACATAGTTATTGGATACTTGAGAAGCATATAATTTAAAAATTATCACTTGAATTAATAATTCTTTTAAGATTTATAACTCACTGTTAGCAAAATATGGAGTTGCTAAAGATGTCTAAGATCATCTTACAAGATTATTTATACCGTCTAACTTTCCAAAATAGTATTAGCTAGAGACTAATACATGTATCTTCCAATAAAAGGAAATAAGCATATAAGAATTCTATTATATTAGGAGAAATTTATGGGATCAATTGATACTTATGTAATTGCAGAATTATAGATATTTACTATTTATATTGTTCAAAGAGAAGAGTAATTTGTGTTTCAATTTCTAATAACCCTACATGATAATTTTGAGGAGCTTCATGGGATAATTTTGTATTATAATCCAATGCCTTTTATTAATTTGATAGTTAG
Organism: Omphalea diandra; assembly: GCA_949677035.1. NCBI lineage: Eukaryota > Viridiplantae > Streptophyta > Magnoliopsida > Malpighiales > Euphorbiaceae > Omphalea > Omphalea diandra. Next base: position 30,197 of record CATIWR010693074.1, on the reverse strand, counting down.
TGATTATTTGGCTAAGGAAATATGTCTTATGTCTCATGTAACAAAGGAACTTTCTCCAATATCCACACCATCAATTTTTACAACACCACAAAAACCTTTTATCAATAATCAACCTAGGACACATAAAACAGTTGCTCTTTATTACAATTTTTGTAAGCAAAAATATCATCAAAAGGCACAAAGTTGTAAATTATTAAGTAAGGGTTAGCAACAACCCTTCACAATTATCTCAACAATGATTACTATGCTCTCAATAATCTCAGCCATGGAGCCTTGAAAATCAATGACCACATTGGTTGTCTAAACCACATATTCCTGACAATATAATGGCTATTTTATCTTAAGACCCAATTTTGATTATGTAGCTTCAAAAATTTCTTGTTACACATCTATAGCCACAACCACATGTCTTTCCTTTAATACTTCAGGTATATCTTCTTCTGATTAGGTCTTAGGTTTGACTGTTTTACACCATCTATCTCTTAATTTGTCATCGTTTTTTTTATATCACCAACTCATCTATTTTTTACTTTTGATGGCATTCTCATACCTTTAGTAAGTGTCATTTCAATTGCTACACCTTATGTTTCTCTTCCTGATATATATCACATTCCTAGTTTTACTTAAATCTTGCTTTGGTTGGTTAGTTATATGATTTTTGAATATTTAATTGGTCTTTTATCTTTAAATATTATGTGTAAGACCCACAATCTTAAAAGCTGAGTAGGAAGAACTATAGAAAAAAGGAAAATGATTTTATAGATGAGTTAACTCGTTTGCTTGAATAAAAAAAAAATATAAACTCGTATGAGTTGACTTGCAAGTTTAACAATAATACTTATGGCAACAAATGGTGAATCACAATATTATGTTTTGTTTACAAATGATTATACCCATTATTATTGGGTTTAGATTATGAACATCATTCTGATTCTTAAATATTTTTAATGCTTTTCAAGTTGTTTTCAAAACTTAACATTTAATTGTTATCAAATGTTTTAAGTGTGGTATGGGTAGTGAGTATATTTTTCATGATTTTATATATTTACTTGTCTTTAATAGAATGATCTATCAAACATATTATATAGATACTCCTCAGCAAAATGGTTTTGTTGAAAGGAAATGTAGATGTCTTATTAAGATTGTTAATCTCTCTTATTATTTGTTTGTGTTCATAATGAATTTTGGAGAGAAACAATTCTTATTTTAGCTTATTTGATTTTCTAACTTTGCATAATTTTGGTTTGTCTCCTTCTGAGAAGTTATATGGTTATACCTTGATTATTCTTCCTTACCTATCTTTAATTCTACTCATTTTATCTTTCCACCCCATGCCAAAGGTAGTAAGTTGTCCTTATAATCTATAATTTATGTTTTTTTGGGTTATGGTGTAGGAAAAAAAGGATATTGCTATTTTGATCTAATTAGTCTAACATCATAGTTTCATCATATGGTGTTTTTTAAGCATGTACATTTCTTTTCCATTCCTAATTCTTCTTATAATATGCTTAAGGTTGATCTTATTTGTATTGATTCTTTCACTAATGAAACTAATGTTGTAGTTCATAATTCAATAGATATCGGTACTTTAGCACTCAACACACTAATTGCTCGCTCTCCTTCTACTATGGACTAAATATCTTCTAATCATATGGTTCTTGCTCCTCCATGCTTCCTTATATGAAATTATAAGTTAACTTAATACCCTTATTTTGTTTATTCTTGTTATTCTAGTTCCTTTATCTCTTTATTAACTTTAATTCATATTTTCTCTGAGTCTTTATCATATAAAGAGGCAATTCTTGATCCTTGTTGGTAGTATGTTATGGCTAAGGACTTATTACTTTATGTGACACACACAATTGGGATTTAACACCTCTAGCTTTAGGTAAACATGTAATTAATTCTCATTGGTTCTACAAAATCAAAACTAAGTCCAATGGATTTGTTGACAAACATAAAGCTAAAAGAATTACTAAAGGCTATTCATAAAATTATGGTATGGATTATGAGGAGACCTTTGCTCCGATTACAAAAATGACCATAGTCCACACTCTTATTGCAATTTTCTCTACTCATCACTAATGACATGTCTTAAAATGGATATAAATAGACGCGTTATTGAGCAGGGAAGAAGTCTATATGTTTCCTTTTATAAGTGTTCCTCATTAATCTGGTAGTTTTGTAGACTCATAAAAATGTTTTATGGTCTCAAATATGTTTTTATAGCCTTATATGAAAAGTTCTTTATTGTAATTACCTAACTTGGTTTCATCCTAATTATGATTCAACTTTATTTGTCAGATGAACCTCTAATGTTCATATTTTGCTCTCTTTATATGTTAATCATATGATTATTACTGGTGATGATGTTAATAGGATTTAAGATTGAAGAGAGAGTTAACTTATTATTTTTCGATGAAGTTAAGGATTTAGCTCCATTACATTACTTTTTAGGTATTAAAGTTACTTCTTCTCCATATGGTTTTCTTGTCTCTAAATCTAGGTATATATTTGATGTCATCAAACATGTTTGTCTAACAGATAATAAGGTTATTAATACACCCATTGAGCTTAATGCTAGATTATTTGCTTTTGATGGCTCTCTTTTTCTTGATCCTAGTTTTATATTTCACTATTATTGGTAGTCTAATTTATCTTACTATCACTCATCGTGATATTGCTTATATTATTTGTGCATATAATTAGGTAGTTTATTACCTTGCCTATTATAATTCATTAGACTATTGTTCTTCATATTTTGAGGTATTTCAAGGAACTTTGTTTCAAAGTCTCTTACTTTCATCTACTTCGTCCTTAGAGCTGCGAGCTTATTTTAATGCTAATTAGGTTAGTGATCTTATAGATCGTAAGTCTACTACTAGTTTATATATTTTTATGGGTGATTCTTTTATTTTTTGGAAGAGCAAAAAGTTAGTTATTATCTCTAGATCTTCTATAGAGGCAAAGTATCGTGTTATGACTTCCACTACTTATGAGATAGTTTGGTTGCATCGATTGATTATAATATGTGTTTTACTTTATTGTTGTATGCCTGTGTATTGTGACAATAAGAGTGTTATTCATATTGCACAGTTCTGTCTTCAATGAAAGAACTAAAAATATTGAGACTGATTGTCATATTGTTCATCGTCATTATTAGTATGGAATTTTATTGTTATCTTTTGTCTCCTCTACCATGTAGCTTACTGACTTGTTCACTAAGTCTTACTCAACTTTGCATTTCCAATTTCTAATAGGTAGACTTTCGATATTTACTATTATCAGATCATGAGTTTGAAAGGGAGATATTAAATAACTATTATTATTGCTAAGAGTTTTTTGGGATTATTTTTAATTATCTTTTTTCTAACTATTATATGTATATATAAGCTTATCTTTCTTGTTGAGTTTTACTTCTTTTTTTTTTTTTTTATTCAATTCAATAAGAAACCTTAGTCTTTATCTTTGAGATTTTTCATCTTTTTCTCTATCTGCTCATGCTTAATAGAAACTAGATGTGAAAAATAAGGATATTGAAAGATTTATTAACCATAATAAAATAATTTTTGCTCTTCATCTGTGACAACGGGATTCGAGTTGACCGCATGTGTTATGTTATGATAAATGCGTTTGTAAGGGAGGATAATGGTAGTGGCTATTAAAAGTGAAGGGAATGGTGGTTGAAGTATTGCCAGTTCCACTAAAAAAAGGAATATTTTTTTTGGGATAAAGGATCCATTTGCTCCTAAATTTTTTTTAAAAAGTGCCATATAAACTCAACTTAATTTATTTGGGCTAAATTAACTAATTGAACTTAGACATTTAATTTAATTCAATCTAATTTTGACTTAAAAAGAGATATTTGAAAAATGTGCTAAAAAAAACGTGTGAATAAAAGATTTTACATGTATAAAGAAATGAAGAAATTAGTAAGAATCATCATCTAAAGTACACACTCTCACCATTGAATGCCACCACCACCAGCATCAATAATCCATATGCAGAAGTGTTAAATACTTTTTCCATATTGTATTCTTTTTACTTTCTTCCTATTTTAATAACATTATCATATGTTTAATTGAAATAAAATTTTATCTTTTAAATCATATCATTTTGAGGAGTGCAATGAAAATTTTATATTTTAAATTATGTCAGGTGTTATTATAATAGATAAAATGTATCTAACACAACTCTTCAACAATCTAATGCCACCATGACCATCAATCTACTTCCACTAACACCAGTGACACCACCACTAATTGTAATTAGTTTAGAAAGAGGAAATTTAATAGGTTTTCTCTTTAATTCTAATTTTGATTACTATTAAAAATAGAGCAATATAAATTACAAAATTAATTATTTTATGAAAATTAGAGACAACAATAGGAGCTCTTTTGATTATCAATGTCAAATTATCACTTATCTTTTCTTTTGAGAAAAATAAACTTCTAAAGCAATTATAGAAAAGGGACCACTAGTTGTGAGGAATAGAAGATTGATTAATTTTTTTATCTAATTATTGTGATTACTATACATTACTAATTTAATTCAATTTAACTTTAATTTATATTATTCTAAAAATAGAATAGTTGAAATTTCAATGAAAATCTTCATACTTCTCATATCATCATTTGCTTTATGTTAGTCAAGTACAAAGCAAAAAGTTTGTCATTTTAATCTATAATTATGTTGTAATCTTCATGCTTCTCCAAGTACATGTTCTACAAAAATGATTGAAAGTGATGATTCTAATTTTAGTTGTAAGACGCAATAATACATCTACTACTAAAACTTGTCCTTGCTCATCATCAAATAAAGAGATTAAAATCGTCTATCATTTTCTTCTATATTTATTGCCACAAATAACACTATTTTATTGTGGATCGAATATGTACATTATGTGTTCATCTCTTTATTTTAGGAGATTGACTTGCTTCTTTTTAGAGTGGATTGATTTTGATTTCAAAAATAAATACAAAAAGATATTGAGGATTTACCGAATTCATTTTTTATAGAATAATATAGAAAAAAGAATACATTTGCTAAGTTCATTTTTATGGAGGAATAGAGAAAGGATAATAGATTTATTAGACTCATTCTTTTGATTATTTTTAATATACATACATACATACATATATATATATATATATATATATATATATATATATATATGTGTGTGTGTGTGTGTGTGTGTGTGTGTGTGTGTGTGTGTGTGTGTGTGTGTGTGTGTGTGTGTGTGTGTGTGTGTGTGTGTGCGCGCGCGCGCGTGTGTGTAGGACTTTTTTTGTGTGATTTTTATATAGGCTCAGTTCTACTTTTAAAATTTACATGGGTTTGATTCAATTTAATTTTTTATAAAAAATTTCTATTTGAATTGAACTAATTTTAAATTATACTAAAATAACTTAACCTATATTAAATCAAACCTAAATGGCTCAAACTTATTTAAATTTATTATTCATATTAAATATTTAAAAATGTATTAATTGTACTAAAATATATCATAAAAACTATCATTTATATGAAAATATTTTAAAAATAATTTTTTAGAATTTGATTTTAAATAGAACCGAACTCTAATAAAATCAAATCAAATCAATTCATATTTAGTTCAATTCAAATCGGTTTAAATTTTTTAAGTTTGATTTTTTGTTGGATCAATTTTATTCAATTTGAACCAATTGCATAGCTCTACTTATTAGGGTCTTATTTAAATAGAAAAAGTTGGTAGATGCTCTTAAATAAGATTGAGTCAAAACATCACTAAAAGACTAGAATTAATTAACTAATTGATTGATTTTTGCACTTTATATATCTTTGAAGTATCTATTTATTTTTAATATGCGATTGTAGCTCTTTTTCAAGTGACAACTCAAATTGGACTCAAAATAAGTTTCTTTTATATATTTATTTATTTTTTTCAATATGAAATTCTAACATTCTCTGTCAAGTTTCAATTAAATAAGTAAAGATATTTTTGCGAAGTAAATAAATAAAATTTAAAAATAATGTAAAGATATTTTTGTAAAGTAAAATATTTTATTAAATGTAATACTTAAATCAAACACAAAATTTGTTTCATTTACAATGAATTTTATTTTATATTTTAATATATCAAATATAGAAATTCATTTATAAATAAATTGGATTAAGGGCCTATTTAGCCTCCAAACTTTTAAAAAGGACCTCATGATGAAAAATTTAACTTTCAAACTAATTAAACCACTAAATCATATATAATTAGGACTATTAACACCTAATTGCATTTGCTAGCAAAACATGTAATTCAGGCACTTAAAATATAAAAAAAATAACTAAAACTAATGCTAATATTTTTGAAAGAAATAAAGTCCCTAAATCCCTAATAAAATCTCTAAATCTCCAAATCATAAACTTACAATTCTTTAATTTCTACTATCTTCTTCTTACAATTAATCATTCTTCTTCAACCATCTCTCTAATTGATTGATGAACTCCCTCATCTCAATCGACCATAGTGTCCTCACCTCGACAATCTCTTCTTGGAAGGCTAGAATTTGATTATGAAGGAGAGCTTAGAATTTGTTCTTGCGGGTTAAAAACACCTAAATGGGTATCATGGTATGCAAAGAACCCTAGGAGGCTATTTTACTCATGTAGAAATTTCAAAGATTTGTTATCTATGATTTTGATTGTGCAATTTGAATGTATTTAAATTTTGATATATTTTTATACAAATATGATGATATTTTATAGAGGAAGGAATGCAATTTTTTTAAGTGACATGATTGAGTGTTTACCCTTTTGAAGTGTTGATGTTATAAATGAGTTAATAATTAAAATTAATAATTAAAATTAGTAATTTGAAGAATGAAGAGGCAAGGGTTAATGTGGTTTATAGTGTTGAGTTTGATGAGATGTGGGCTAAGATTAAAGAGATGAAGAGTATGAGAATGAAGCTGGAAAAAGGAAAAGCCGAAAATTGGTAGTTAGCAAAGGTTGTTGTGGTTGGTGATCTGGCCTATATTTGTTGTATGATGATGTATTATATGGTGAAATAAAATTTAGGGGTTTGTTGTAATGAGCTATGTTTACTATAATGAATAGTTAGGTTCATTATGTTCAAACTAATATTGTATTTTGAGCATTATAATGAAATGGAAAGAAATTATTGAATGAAAATAACATTCTTATAATAATATTCTCATTCTCATTTTCATTTGTGTACTTAAGTAATATATGATGATATGAATTTGTAAAGTTGTAAAAGCTACTAAGTATAATATTAAATGATATTAAGGATGAAAAATCATTACATATAAATTCTAAAAGATAAACACAAGTCTTCAATAAGTAGTAAACATACTGTTGTGAATTGTAAAAAAAAATAAAATTTTTCTGTACTTTATGGTGTATATCTTAAACGAGAAATTATTTTAGGCAATACAATACATTAGTATTCACCTACATAATTCATATCAAAAGCTAAAAGGAAAATCTTTACAAGTAAAATATGCGCAATTCTTTACAACTAATAAAAAGATTATTAGCAATAATTGAACAACTAACAAAAAGATCATTAGCAACAACTTTTGACATAAGTATTCATTAACAAAAAATGACACTCATTAACATCTTGCAATTAAGGTATCCGCATAGGCTTGACTACTTGCAACTTTGGCATAGATTTTGGAAGATTTATACTAGTTGGTTACTATTTTGACATAGATTTTGTAGCAGCAACAATAATAGACACTTGTGTAAGAGCAATTATAGGCCAATGAGCAGCAACAATAGTTAGCTCTTGAGCAACAACAACAATAGGCCCTTGTGCAGCAACAATAGTAGGCATTTATAGCATGGATGGTACAATAAAAGTAGGCGTTGGGGCCTAGTTTTATGTAGTAATAGTAGGCACTTGTAGGCTGAATGGTGAAATTAGTGTACTTGTTTCAAAATCTTGCCTAATCCTTTTTTTTTTAAAATTTCCTACTTCATGTTCTTATTGTTCTTGTGGTTGCTTTGTTGTAATGGTAGTAGATCCTTCCCACTTGAGCCCTTCATCTTGATGTTTGCCATATTAGGAGTTGCATTATATATGCTCATAGAAAGGAGATTTGAAATGACTTTTTTCTACTCCTTGGGTACAAAGTTGCTATATATAGCTTTTACAGTTAATAAACCAGGCTATAAAACAAATTGAACATAATGAATTTACATTAAATATAATGAAATGATTTTCATCAACATTTAAACACAAAATTAATAATACTCACATTCCATATCAGTTCCCCATTAGCTTCATTATAAAATACTCCCATCCCAACAGAAGATTAGCTTCATTATAAAATACTCCCATCCCAACAAAAGATTTACCTTTGCACTTTTTTCTTGACTGAAGCATAGTATGCATTAGATTTGATGTTATAAAAGACCCTTTAGACTAAGATGTAAGATTTGCTTTTGGATTCAACTAAGATGTTGTTGAAGTTGAATTATCATTCTTTTAAGAGTTAGAGAGGACATCATTTTGAGTTTTGTGTTTCTCTTTTCACCACTTTGCCTAAAAAAACAAATTGCATATGAATGTGGTAATAATGCATATCAGTAATGGAAAAAGTACAAGTGGAATAACACTTACATTTATATTAATGTTAAAGATTGGTGTTGAGCCATGATTTTCCATTTGATGTTATGTTTCTTCATGCATGACCTACAAAAACTATAATAAGAATATAATATGCAAATAGAAACAACAAATACTATAATAAAAAACTAGGCACTCATATTAGTAGCAATAGTTTCAGGGTCATTTTTACATGTCTTCTCATTATTCCACTTACTTTTGCATTAGAACATCTTATTTACACCCTTTGCTTTGAAAATTTTCCCACTTTCTTTAGCTTAATAGGATAATTCCTCCTAAATTTCTTTGATTTGCTTATGTTTGTTGAGAGTCTGGAGGATTAATTTCAAGCTTTTTTGTCATAGGCCATTTATTAATACCTTTAACAGGTTGCATGACATGCTCATAACTTTCTAAGTATACATCTTTACTATATTAGTGTGATATGTATTCCAACACATTAGCTTAACTATGAAAGCATGCATAAATTACATGTAGACATGAAATTGTTATCCCTTTGTGCCCTAAAGGGGGGTTGAATAAGGTGTAGACAAGTTTTGAAAATTGAAACTCAATGCAAAAATGAATAATTAATGCGCAAGATTTATAGAGGTTCAACACAACTTGCCTACATCCTCTCTTTAATATTCCCATTAGAGACTTCACTATTCAGACAACTTAAGGTGCTATTAATAACCTTTACAAAGGTAAGTTTTCAAGCACTACCAAGCCTTTACAAAAGATAGATTTCAACCACTATCAACCTTTCATAAGTAGTTTACAAGTACTACTTAGACTTTAACCTAAAGTAGTTTACAAATATTACACTTAAACCCTTTACAAGAGATACTAATAAAGGGTTTCTCAATACAATACTTTTAGTAGAAGGAGATCTATCTTACTCAAGCAAGAATGGATGATCAAAACACATTTGCAAGGTATGGTTGATGTGAGTGAAAGTATAAAGTGGGTTCTTGAGAAGCATGTCCTTTAAATTCTATTTTGTAGAAAACTCTTTATAGTTCTTTCTCAAGCTTGATCAGTGAGTGTCCCTTGAATGCTAGATCACTTCTTAATCATAATGTAATCACCTTTTTTTGATTTAGAATTGCTTTCATAATAGATTATTCACTTAATAACACAGTTTCTTACCTTTTCATTGAGAGCAGTTCCTTTTATATGTTAACATAAGAAACTAATCATTAAAAAAAAAGAAATTGTAAGAAACTAGACTTTAAAAAAGAAATTGTCACTTCACATTATAGTAATATTCAATCAAGATTCGTTGAAGAGATTCCACATCTATTATTAGAGAAATCACCCTTGTTAATTTCACGTAAAATAGTGGTTGATAGTAAACATTTAACTTTAACGGTCGTTGGTCCTATTGACATGCTGATTGAAACTAGCAATTGAAGCTTGGTGGCTCAAGGTTCTTCCTTTCCCTTTTTTTTTAATTTGCTTTTTCCACTTTTTTTTCTCAAATGGTTGTTGGATGTATACTACGATTGTTGATTTTGAACTTAATGCCTATTAGAGTATGATCAACACCTGTTATTGATTTTCATAGAGTGTGAACTTCATGCTTTGTTTCTCATAATTTCTAAAAGTGATTCAATGCCTATTAGAGGTCTCGACATGCCAGTTGGACACATCCCCAGGCTCGTTATTTTATTGAGTGTACCCTATTAGGAAGTCCAAAAGGTGCAATACAAACTGGAACATTTTTCTAATGCCAATTACAAAAGCTCAATGCCCGTTGTGAGGTTTAGAAAACATAGTTCAAACTAGAACACTTTTCCATTTCTTGTTGAAAGGAAGTAATGCATGTTTTGCTGTTCAGTTGAGTTTGCTATGACTTCCACTTTTCAACACTTAGAGTTTTTCAACTTTAAATCCTTAGACTTAAGTGTGCTAGCAATAAACTTTTCTTTAATCATCATGGTTTAATGAATTGATGTACCTGCAAGATTTAACATAAATAACTTAGCAAAAGTTAGTCTTAAGACTTGTTTGTGATCATCAAAACAAGGATGTGGAACCCAAAAGATTCAATAGAAACTCTATTAAGGTTCTATCATCTATAAGTACAACTTCTTCTTATAAGATTCACACTATGCCTATCCTCACCCTTAGAAATCTCATACCCATTGCCTATCCTCACCCTTAGAAATCTCATACCCATTTTCTCTAATAAACTCAACATGACAATTATAAGCTCTCACCATGTTTTTTTTTTCAAGTTTTTTTATAGATGGACAAAAATTTGTGATCCACTTATTTTTTTTCCACTTTTTTAGCAAGCAACCGATTCATCATACATACCTTAATTTCTTCAAGCATGGTGATGATATGGTTAATCTTAGCTTGTAAATGAGTCCAATTAAATGCGTCGCATATATTATTGTTTACTATATCACATTTAGATGTAAAGGAAAAATATGTTATACACTAAGTAAGGGGGAGGATGCTCCAAAAGTTTAGTGATGTAACCTGGTGCTATGGAGTGCATCACATGCAATTGAATCTTAAAGAACTATCAACATGAAATTTTAGCACGTTTGCATAATTGCTTCCTAAGTTTATTCCTCTCCATGTCTTTTACCATCTTATAAAGATGTGCATTGCACACCACTTATGTTCTGCTTTAGGCAATTTTGTCTTCATACCTTTAATTAATCCTGATGATGTAATAATTACCATGTCATATAGTATTCACATGTTATGATCATGTATAATATAAAATTAAATTTAAAATTGATACAAAACCATACTTTTACATGTTTAACATTGTTACCAAATCTTAAACATCTGTGATATTAAGATTAGCTTTTATCTTTCTGAAGATCGTGTATAATACAAAATTAAATTTAAAATGAATACTAATATCATACTTGTTACATGTCTGACATTATTACCAAAAAATCTACCATCTGTGATATTAAGATCAACTTTTATCTTTTTGAAAAATTGTATCTAAGTTGCCTTTTTTCCAACCTTTACAACTGCTTATGCTATTGGATATTTTTTATTATTCCCATATATTCCAGTTATTATCAGTAATTCACCTTACATTCAGTCTTTTAAAAAGCATCCATCTACCCTAATGATAGGCTTACATTTTGCTTTCCATCCTTTTTTTAATGTATTAAAGAGTACATACAATGAGCCAAATTTGGTTGTGCCTAGTAAGTAGTTGACCTCCACTTTGGTTCGGGATTAGTTTGCCTTAGTTTCGTTGCATAATCTTTTGGCCTGCCATACTCAATCTTATAATCTCCATGGATTTCTACCATTAATTTCATTTTCTCCCTCTTACATGTAGAAAATGAGGCATTTATCTTCAAATCTTTCTTAGCTTTCTCCTTCAGATACCTAATCTTTATGTTTGGGTGATCTATTGTCTCTTTTTTGAAAAAAAACTATTAGGAACTTAACACTTAGTCTTTGGTTCTTAAAGTTTGTAAAATATTTGTGCTTATGATAATATGTCTTCACTTGAAAGTCATTAGTTCTTGAATCTGTGCTTGCATATATCTTCCAAGGACATCCTTTTAAAATTACAGTATGCTTGTATCTTATGTCTCCCATTCTTCTTAAACATAATATCAATCCCTCTCGTGAGTGTTGTAACACTCCAAAATTTGTAAATAATATTTTCTTTAGAGTTATGAATATTTGAACTATTAAAATATATTTATTGATAATTAATTTAGATTTTAAATTTAATTTGAGTATTTTAAATACTATTAATTTAGATTTTAAATTTGAGTATTAGAGAAAATGATTTAGGTACATGTGTATATAACTAGTATTATAATTAATTTAATTTTAAGAATAGTAAAATATTTTAAAGTTAATTTTCAATTTATTTAAGTACATGTGATTATGATATTACACTGTATTTCTAAGTTTAAAAAATTAATAATGTTTAGTTATATGAAAATTTTATAGATGTAATAATGATAATAATTATTATTATAAATATTTTAAGTGAGTTTCAATATTAAATTATATATGATTTATTTAAAGTGAGATTTTATATAAGTAGAGTTGCACAAAAATAAAGTATTTTAAATTAGAACTCAATTATAAATAAAAGAAAAGAAAAAAAAAGAGCTTTGGTGGTTGTGATTGGTCCACATGGGACCAATCACAACCACATTTTTCAAAAACCTAAGAAAGAATTGGGAAACAACAAGAAAAGGGAGGAAGGAAAAAAGAAAGAAAACGAGGGAAAAAGGAAGGAAAGAAAGGGGGAAAGAGAGGAAGAGAAGATGATGAGAAGGAGGGGCTACTCAGGCCACCACCAATCGACACAACCAACACTAAGTAGAACCGACAGTGGTGGTGAGAGGATGAGAAAACATGATTTCTCGATCAATAAACTTCAAATCCTCATATCTTTTGATTTTGATATCCAAATCAAGTATGGTTAGTGACATTGTAGGGGGCGGTTGATAGTGGTAGAATGACAGTGACAGCAAAAGGAGGAGAAAACACTATTTCTCAGTCAATAAACTTTCAAATCCTCATATCTTTTGATTTCGATATCCAAATCAGGTGTGGTTGGTGGCATTGGAAAGTTGACAAACCCAACTTCAATTTGGTACCTAGCTCATCACTGAAAACTGCTTGTATTTGATAGTAGCCAGTCAAAATTTTGATATTTTTTGTAGTTTTTGACAAGTTGAACTACATTATTACCTTCTATAGACGCTTGGAAGGATGATATAGATTTTGGTATGAGTAGTGTCATCATCGATTATTGACGGTTAACTTCAGCCATTGTATGTGGTGGTTCTGGCAACGACTTCGGTGAGACCCAGTAGGCTAATTAGGACACAACATTTTATTAATCATCCCAAACACAATGGTGTAATTCTGGCAAATTATAGATGTTCTGGAGAGATTTTATGAATTTTATATATTTTTCAATAAATGTGATTTGAGTCCAAAATTATGGAATTGATATTTATTGGACATTTGATGACATGAAAATGAATTAGATAGATATGTGATTGTGTTAAGTAATTAATGGATGGAAGAATTGATGTTTAATGGTGATTTTTATTAAATTGTGAGAATTAAGGAAGTTTGTTATAATTACAGAAATTAATTAAAATTAGTACCATTATTAAAGATTATAGAATTATTATGGTATTTTATTGAATTAATAGAATAATTATGAGGGTAGGTAAGTTAGTTTGAGATCTAAATGTGGTTTGAGAGAATTCATTGAATTGAATGATTTAATTAGATTTGAAGAGATTAAGAGTGTTAATGATGATTATGAATGTTATTTAAGGATATTGGGATTAAATAGAATTTTTGAAATCAAGTGATGAAGATTAAAGAATTTGTTGAGATTAAATAGAATTAATGGATTTGATTATAATGGTTAGATAAATTAATGAAAATAAGTTTATTTAATAAAATTCATGAGAGTTAACATCGAAAATTAAAGATTTATTTGAGAATTATGAATAATATAATACATTGAGGATTTTTAGATATTTATTTTGGATTTGATGAAATTGTGGACCATTGAAGTGGAAAATATATTGAGTGATTGGAGGCCCTAGATGGACATTATGTTCTGATTTCTTACAAAAATTATACTTGTTTTACAAGGAAAATAGTTCAATTTACAGAAGAGGTTTTGGCGATTTTTTTGCAAAATTAACTAACTTGTATAGATGAGAGAAATAGATAGAATTATTAGAAATGGGAGTAGAATTAGTTAAGACTTATGATGAGTAAATGAAAGCGATTTCGAAATTATGTTTATACATATTATTATAGGGTAAATAGTTGAAGTAGTTGTTGGAATTAGATTTAACAATCGGAGTGAAAGGTAGTCAGTTTTAGCCTTGCAATTCAGGTGAGTGGATGAACTTTCAACAAAGTATTTCTTTTTGAATTAAAATATATGTATCTATGCTTTGTATTGATTTTTAATTTTAAGATCAGCTTTCAAAATTATTTTATGAAATTATTATTTTGATGTTAAAGTTTGGTGAGTGAAGAAATATGTTTTGGATAGATTTCGGATTAAATGATAATTTTTTTGGAATCATTTTATGAATGATTTTGTCGATACTAAGTTTTGATGAACTGATTTATTCAGAATATTATAGATTTTGAAATGACTATGTTAATGGATGCTTTTGGATATGTTTTCTTTTAGATTATTTGTTTTAATAAGAGATCAAAAATAGAAATATTTTTTATTGAGCTTGTTATATAAAAAGTTATTTTAAACTTATTAAACACCAGTATATTCTATTATGATTGTGATTTATAAAGTTATTTTGGGATTTTATTATTTGAAAATAATAGTTTACGTGTACTCGTAATATATGCCTATTAAATCGACACTGTGATAATCGATGATATAATTATTACTACTTATGTCGACAATGCGTGATATACATAAAGTCATTGCAATGTATATTAGGTGGTTGCCTAGTGTGGATAGTTTTGCGCATGCGTATGACCAGCTTATATTTATTCTTGGGCTATCTGCATCATCATTTTGCCTCAGATGTCAGCTTCTCTCAGCTTTGATTAGTAGGATTTATATATGAGTGCTTATTATAATTGTTATCTGTAGTATTTTAAATATTTAATTGATTATAAATTTCATTATTATGTTTTGGATGTAGAATATAAGCATTAAAAAATTTCATAGTTTTATAAAATTGAAATTTGCAAAGTGAAATATTTGACTTATATAAATTTATAGTATGATTTCACCTTGAATTTCAAAAGAATTTTGAAAATTATGCTTATTATGCAGTTTATTGAATTTTTGATATTATGTTAATTATTTTAGTATAGATTTGATATACTTATAAATTGTATGAAAAAAACTATATATGTTTTATTTATTAGGTTATCCCCTCACTGAGTTTTATACCCATTATTTTCACTCACTAGTTTATATAGAGATTTTTAGGATCAAATCAATTAGAGTTTTGTTTTGCTAGACTCCATGATCCGAGTTACAGGAAGATTAAATGGGATAAAAATAAACCCTAAGTACAGGGTATTACAAGTGCATACTTAGTTATTGCCTTTTTGAATTTCAACACTCTCAAAGTCATTTCTAAAATGAAGGACACATTGGCCCTATTGAGATTATAAGCTAATTGAGAAGTAGTTTTCCTTACATTTTCATTATATTCCTTGACTTATATATCATAATCACTGTTATGATATGCTTTAACCTCCTTATTCTTATGTCCTAAATTAAGGGTGTAAATGAATCAAAAAGTTTTACAAACTACTTAAGTTCAACTCAAGAAATACTTGAAATCGACTTAAGATTAATCGAGCTGAACTCGAGCTCAAGCTACTAGAGTAATTGAGTGAGCAAAATTCAAGTATCAAAATACTCGATTTGAGAGGCTTGCAAGTCTAATCGAATTTAAAAATATTTACGATATTACTAGTCAAACTTAATCTATGCACGTCTAATTGAGCTTGTTCAATATTAATTAAGTTTACTCAAACTCAAATTTCAATTTGCAAAATTCACAAAAAAATTATATAAATAAACAAGCCTAATTAAGTCGATCTCGAGTATTCAAGTACTTGACCAAGTTCGAGCTTAAAAATTAAAGCTTAATCAAGCTTCAAGTTTTCAAATTGAGTTCGAGCATAATAGGGTTTGGCTTAACTCAACTCGATTACACTCCTATCCTAAATCATCTTCGACCACATCACTGCCTTTATTAGATTCTACAGATTCATCATCATCGTTATTATCATTAGACTTTGGCATTCCTCTTTGTCTTCTATAATAATTCTTTATATTTCTCTTATATTCTTTAATTCTTCATTATAAAAATCAAAGAGACATTTAGGTTCAACTTTAAACTCTTCATATTGATCATCAATGTCATTCTTAGTTCTTACGTTTAAAGTTATACTAGTTACAATTTCGTTACTTTCTTCCTTAATAGTTTGTTCATGAATTACAACCTCAACTACTTTTTCTTTATCAACTATTTGCTCATGAATTGTAGCACCAACTACTTCTTCTTTAACAAATATTTATTCATGAATTAAAGCACTAACTACTTTTTCTTCCTCAACATGTTGTTCTTTTGCCATTTGATTAGCTTCAGAGCCTCCATCCCTTTTCAATTTACTTGCCATTTAACTAGCTTTAGTACTCCCATCACCTTTCATTTCATCTACCATTTGGGTCATTTCTTCCCTTCACAATTCACCTGCTGAATTCCCAAAAGATTTAGAACATTGAGATGTAGGGCGATATTCTAACATTTTAGGCATATCAATCACTTTAGGTTTAATGCTCCATATAAAACTCTATTTTATTTTTATCTTTCGTCATGCTTTACAACTCACATACAATATTATTACTGTACATGCACCTAAAACAATATTGTAAATTTTTCTCCTTAGGCAACCAATATAAATAAACTTTTTATCCATATTTCCACTCATCTACCATTTCAACAATCTTAGACAAATTTAGCCTATGTAAGTCATTCCATCTATAAGTCTCACATTCTCCTCCATCATATTTCAGTCTTCCATTTCTCACAAACCTTCCACCATAATGTATTTTAAATGTTGCACTCCATTTATTCATTCTGTAATAAATAAAATTTTTTGATGTCATAATCTCAGTATACAACCAATAACAGATAATGCAACAATAAGCAATAGCCTATCTATGTGCAAATAAATTAAATAAATTCACTTTTTCATCATATTAGACCATATTGTAGGACCATTGATAATAAATAAATTTTTTTCCTCTTTGCATGCAATTATAAAAAAAAAATTGTGCAAAATGCTTTCATATATTATATTGATTCAATAAAACAAACAATACTTGGTTATTCAACATATTACCCAACGCTAAACACTATACATTGAAGAATAAAGTCGTATCTATATGAAAATAGCCAACAACGTAGCAACTTCATGATATCTTCACAACTCAATAATATGACAGTTTCTTCAGTATTTCTCTAAAAATTTTCAATGATTTCAACACAAATATGGTCTCTCACTCACTCTCCATATTATGGTGTACTAAAATAAATTGAATAAATTGATGCTACTATAATGAAAAGAGAAGAAATTGGTAAAAATGGTGTTGTTAATCTCGCTTATCATTAGAGAGAGAAATAAACTTAATAGCTTACTCTCTTAACACTTATCTGAGTTATACGCTCTGCTAGCTGCTTTATTTAGGTGTTAATAATATATGATTTAATGGCTTAATTAGTCTAAAAATTTAATTCATCCTTATGAAATCCTTTTAGAAAACTTGAGGGGTCAAATAGGCCCTTAATCCAAATAAATTTTATAAAAAAATTATTTACAAATATAATAAATTTTAAATTTAAATTAAACCAAATACTACTATTATTGAATTAGTGAACATATGCCATAATAACCTTGCTTGAATAGAAAAAGGTTTGCACCAAAAGGTTTCTACAATAATTATTTAATTTATTTTACCTATATTCAAAAATTATTTTTCAGTTTTATTACATGTAAAACAATTTCTTTACCACAATGAGTGTAATAAAGTAAGTTGTACACTAAATTAATATTATTCAAATAAAATTATAATTATTTATATTCAAATATTATTTTATTTCTTCTGTGTTAAAAATAAATTATATATATATATATATCAACTTTTTTTTTGGTGGGGGGATGAATTCTGATCCAACAATGTGCCGCCAGGTGTAAAAACCAGGCCTAGCTAGAAAGTTTTGGCCCAATGTGGGCCGGACTGGCCGAGGGAATGATGATAAGGCACAGCGAGACATGTATAATTTGGCAAACTGCAGTGGATACTTATGAAAAATGGAAATACAAAAAGAAAATGGATGCTAAATTATTCACTGAACTCTAAGTGGAGAGGAATCGCTATTATTATTATTATTATTATTATTATTGTAGCATATTGGCATTTCTCTCCGGCTCATTCCCTGTCTTCCCTTTTTTTCTCTCTCTGCCTGAAACCCTTTTGTTGGTTTATGGGATTTCAGCTACATTCATCATTTCTCACTACTGCTGCCTGCCTCCTTCCACGGCGTCGTACCTCATTGTCCTCTTCTTCTCCTCCATTACTTCCCTTAACCTATCATACGCTCTGTCAAGGAAAGAAGAACTAAAGAAAGAAAAACGAGCAGAAACAGTAACCCATATGGATCCCTTCTCTTGCTTCTCCTTCACCCTCATTTTCAACCTTGTTCTTCTACTTATTACCGCCACAGGTAAAAATAACCAAATGCACTAACATCTCTATGCAAAAGATGCTTTCTTTGTATTCTAAATGTTTTTTAATGTTGATGTTTATAGGTGTATGGAGTGCTACATTCACTTTCGTCAACAAATGTGAAAACACAGTCTGGCCCGGCATTCTGGCCAATGCAGGGAGTCCTAGACTCGACAGCACCGGGTTTGAGCTCACTAAGGACTCTTACCGTTCTTTCCAAGCCCCAACCGGCTGGTCCGGTCGTTTCTGGGCCCGAACAGGTTGCACCTTCGACGAATCAGGATCCGGATCCTGTGTTACTGGAGACTGTGGTTCGGGTCAAGTTGAGTGCAACGGGCTCGGAGCCGCCCCGCCTGCTACCTTAGCTGAGTTCACATTAGGAACAGGCGGCCAGGACTTCTATGACGTCAGCCTCGTCGATGGCTATAATCTCCCCATGATAGTTGAAGGCAGTGGCGGGTCGGGTATGTGCGCATCCACGGGCTGCACAGTGGATCTCAACAGACAGTGCCCAGCGGAGCTCAAGGTCGGTGACGGTAACGCCTGCAAGAGCGCGTGCGAGGCGTTTGGGAGTCCGGAGTACTGTTGCAGCGGCTCGTTTAACACGCCCGCCACATGTAAGCCGTCGGTTTATTCGGAGATGTTTAAATCTGCGTGTCCGAGATCGTATAGCTACGCCTATGATGATGCTACCAGTACTTTTACGTGTACCGGAGCTGATTATACGGTGACGTTTTGCCCGTCTTCACCAAGGTAAAGTAAAAACAGTATTAGTCTCCTTATCTAACAGTAGAGATTAGTTAGTGGTTGATGTTAAGGCTTCATAATAATGCTGGATGCAGTGTAAAGACAAAGGTGGTCTCTTTTCCTTTCTCTCCTTTGCTTTGGAAATTTGCCTTTTGATCTTCTGTTGTTTAGACCGATATGAGTCTTTTTCTTGGAAGGTAGTTTTGACACATTTTTTTCATTTGAACCTGTAAATCTTTGGAACTGAACCTCTAATCCTTTGATTTTGCACTTTCTTTGGGGTACAAATTGGTGCAAAGGAATAGAAGATTTATGGGCACTAATTATACCATGTTTCAGTTAGTAACAGTCATTGAGGTTATAGGTGGAAATAAAGAAAATTATTGGTAAGAAAATTGGATTTTTCTCAATTTCTGTCCATTTTGGAAGAAAATATCAAATGGGATTGTTTTTCCTCCACTCAATCCCCTCAAAAAAAAGTGTTGGTTTCACAATCTGTTTATGTGGGAGTTCGGTAGCGGCAAACTGGCAATGCTAAAGATTCCCTTTTTTTTTATTTGTTTGTATGATTAGTTTATCGTTATTGCTTATTATCTAGTGATTAATAAAGTTAGCACGGATTAAATTTGGTTGTTGGGTTGCTATCAATGCTGATCTTTGTTTTATACCAAAGAGGCTGATCAACAATAAATAATCATGTGCTGCGAATTGGATAAATGATAGTTTTCTGTTAACATGTGTGTGTGCAGTCAGAAATCTTCAAGCTTTTCAACACCAATGACAGCAACCACAACATCACCGGGTGAAGGGTCAATGTCAGGATCAGGTTCAGGATCTGGGCTAGAGTATTCGGGTTCAGGTTCAGAATCCGGTTATGGATCAGTGCCCGGATACGAAACTGGATCCGGGTCCGGAGAAACTATGCTAGCAGATGGATCATGGTTAGCTGGTTTGGCCATGGGGGACTCTTACAAGATAAACCCTCCTACAGCTCTGCAATCTGCTTTAATGGCATGTGCTACGACTGTTTTCCTAATGATTTCTTATATCTACTTGTAGCACTACTAGGGATGGTATCAGCTGTTTGATGTGGATTCTTAAAGATTTGATCGGCCTTTGTTAGGAGAGCTGACACAGATTCTCTTCCATCCAGCCACTCCCAAGATTCTCTTTTGAAAAATTTTCAATGTCACTTATGTAAAAGAGCTAGTGCTATGTTTAGATTGGAATTATTTTTAGGTGCTTTTCTTGATTTTGGTCTGCATTCTCGTTCTTCTTCCATTTCTTGCCGTTCTTTAATCATATCAGACGAAAATTAGAATTGTAAAGGTAGGATGAGAAGGAAGAAGCATGATTTTGCTTTTTAAAAAAAGCATAATGTGAACTTGAAAGTTGGATTGTTGGCTGGTGTTAGCAAGGCAGATAAAAGGCTGCTTTGCGGAAATTGCAAGTTTTAGGCTTAGCCTTTTGTTTCTTTCGGTTAGGCGTTTGCGATGGAAGAAATATTTTTCTAAAGGCTAATGAAATGTGTCATTTTTGAATGTAGTTGGTTGGATGTCAGTTGAAATTTGCCATTCCCTTGAATTTTTTAAATAATTTTTTATTAATAGCATATTAGGACATCTTCAATGATGGTTTTTTTTTTAATTTTATTTTATAGAGTATTATTTATAAATAAAGAGCAATATTTTTATTTTGCTTTTTTATAAATATTAATGATTTTAATTTGTTTCTTCTTAATTTTGATCAATAAAAAATAATATTAAAAATATTAATCTATAAAGTATATATGTTGTTAGAAATACTCTTAATCTTAATTAATATTTTTTGTCATATTACAATAGAGGCTAGAGGGAGTTTGATCACAAACACAACCAATTAAGTCTTGGAGTGTTAATCTCAATTAAATTTGGGTGTACTTAAAAGAACTATGACATAATGATCAACTTGGAACTAGAAAATCCAAATACCAACCTCACCAAATTCTTGTGGTGGAGTGAAGTCAAGTACTGGGGCAATGTGCTACTTTTGTTTTGTCCTCTTCGTTAGGTGTGACTTTTAAGATTGGCACCATGGACTTGAATCGAATATGTAATTATTTTCAGTTAACTGGATTATACAATTTGGTTTTTCTGTTAGGTATATTTTATTTATTTATTTTATTCAGGTAACTCATTGATTTATTAAAATCAATTGTCAATTATCCATATGGGTTTTATGAAACCTAAAAATGTCATCAATTATAATTAACTTTATTAAACAAAAATGCTTGATTTGGATAGATTGTACTATTTAGAGAGTTCATTTAAGTTATTAATTATGCAATCCCAAATTTTGGTAATCATACAATTTTATTTCCATTTGACTACATAAATTTTCTCCTTAGATTTAAGGTTGCAACTTCCAAAATCAATATATTTTAAGAATTTGATATTTTTGTTTCAAAATATTTTAAAATTTTTTTAAACAATTAATTTTAAAAAGATAAAAATATTATATTTGGATTTATATAAAAATTTTATTAAAATATAAGCATTAGTGTATTTAGTTTGTATATAGAAAAGTTTAAGGAAATTAACTTAAATGACTGTCATACTCTCAATATAATTCTATTTCTATTTAATTAATTTTAGAATATATAAAAACAATAAAATTTATTATAATGATTAAATTAATATAAAATATAAATATTATTCAAAGAATTAAATAATTATTTTTTGAAAATAATTAATAATTATAATATATTAATTATTCAAAATATATAATCTATGAATTTTTGTTTCCCTATAATTTTGTTAAATTGAAATAACTAAAATAATAATTTATTAAATGAATTAAAATATACGAAAATTAAAATGAGAGAGCTAAATATGAATAAATCAAATTTCATTGTCCACTAGACAAAATTTAGGAGATTAAAATGCATATTTTAATTATTTAAATTATAAATGCATTTAATGAAGCATATAATGAGATAATTGCTATAATGAACCATCTCAATTTTATTGTATTATACTAATTCATCTTTTATCTTTATATACTATATTAATATATCCTTATATTTTACTCACCATGTTTTATTTTGTTCTTACCAATAAAAATCAATAAATCCGTACAAAGATTTTATAGTGTCAAAATTACCCCCTCATAATACAATATGCCACATCATCTTTTTTGGCTCTCATCACATACCTTTTCCCATGACCACATGGATAGGGTAACAAAATCCCTACCAAACTAAAAATGGGAACCAAATTTATGTTATTCAATCCATTCAATTTAATTTTTTTTAGTAAAAATCTATTTGATTTAATTTTAATTTAAAAACTTAAATTTTCAATTTTAGTCCGATTTTATATATAAAAATTAACTAAATTAAATTAATTTAAAATATGTGTAATTTAATTAAATCAAATCAAATTAAACTTAAATTTTATAAATTTAATTATATTCAATGTATAGATATATAAAATTTAGTTTATTCAATTTAATTTATTTATTTATTAAAAAACTTTAATTTGATTTGATTTTTAGAATACAAAATTCGTTTTATTTAATTTTGATAAAAAATCAAACAGAATGAATTGAAACAATATTCACCCTTAATCATCATATTTTATCCACGTCACCAAAATTAGCATATAACGATCCATCTCATCTTCTGCCGCCAGCACCGCACCAAAACAACAACCAACATTTCTAATTTCTCGCCTATTTCCATCCCCCAATCCGACCCACCCCACCCTCATCAGTCCCTGTTCCCTCACCGTCACCATAACTTGTCAACTCACTGCCAATCTGTTCACCCTCATCACAAATAGAGGACATTCAAGCAACTGTATATTTTGAATTAAAGGACATCAAATTCCACAAATAAATCCCTCTCCTTTAAATTAATTTATTTTTTTTATTTATTACAAAAATTTATAAACAATCACTCCTTTCCTCTTCATATAAGCGCCTTCTTCACCTTGTTAACTGTCGTGGAAGAGCTTGGACTCGAACAGGGTAGGAGCAACATCACAGAAAAGGGGAGTGAAGGTCTTGAATAGGGTTATCAGGGATCGCACCGAACCAAAAATCAGGGATTTGTAAAATGAAGATCCAAAATTGAATCAAAAAGAAAATTTCTCATTTAAAACTATTCGAATTTTTTGATTGATTTTAATTTGATGATTTGAACTGTTTAATTGGATTAAATTTGGCTCAATTAGTAAGAAATTTAGGGATTTTTAATAGAAAATATTATTTTAGTAAAATAAAATAAATATCTAAATCTTACAATATGAAAAAAATATAAATATATATTGCTAATACTAATATATATCATATAGTATATTATGTAATATTTCTCTTTTTGATTTCGATTAGTTCAGTTGTTTACCATTCAATTTTAGTTGAAAAAAAAATTTTAAAATTTTAAAAGTAAGATAATTCAATTGTATTTCATGCTTATAATTTTAAAAGTTAACAAATTGGTTTGATTTTTAGTTTATTGATAAAAATTTTTATTTTATTTTATCTTTTTATAATATTATTCAAACTTTACAAAATATAGATACTATCCAAAAACTCATCAAACTTATTTTAATATTCCCAATTAGTTGAAATTGAAATAACCAGTGAACTTCACATGAGTATATGAATATTACATAACAAAATAATTTATTTACAAATAAATCTCATCATTTTATACAATCTTTTAGCTAGTTTAGTTGATTGTGTGTATATCTTGAATCCCCTACCTCTACTTCTCCCTTCCCTTATAACTCCGATTAAAAAAAAAAAATCCCACTATTTGTTCTTCTTCTTCATCTCATTCTCCTATCCACTTCATTCTTCTTCACTGTGGTAAACCAATCGTACATAGTTCTTGTCCTTATGGCAAATAAATTTTTGCATTCATCATCACCATAATCAAAACATAGAAGAAGATTCCATGAATGAATTGGGAGCAAGTACAATTGGAACTTTTCAATGACCATCTTTTTATTTTCCCTTTAACCTACCATAAAAACCTCTAAATCTCATCGATAGACTCTCAAACTCTTAGTAGAGTGAGTTTATATGATGGGTCTAATTCAAAAGGTGACGAAGAAGTATCATGGTATGATCCAAACCCTAAAGCAAGAAATAAGATTGGAAAGCATTTGAGGTTATAGTTTGAGATATTGAGGTCTAAGATTGTTCAGGTTTGACTAGTGTTTAATGGTGGAATTGCGTTTTGGTCATTTGTAGCAATTGACTATAGTAGTAACGAAAACCATGATGATGATGTTGTACTAGATGATAAAAAGGTGGCATTGATGGTTGTGGAAAAGTGCAGGAATCATCTTATTATTCTAATCAAAGGAAAGACTAGGACTATTTGATAATTGCTAATATATCTAACCATGTATTTGTGGTATTATTTTCAAATACCTAAAATCTTACATATGTGTTTGATTGCTTACTAGTTTTAGGTCTTTGTATAAATGTGCCAAACATAATCAAAGCTATAATTTTTAAATTGAAACCCAATTTTTGTTGATTTCAAGGATATTGAAAGAATGAGCTTTCTTAATTGGTATGTTGGTGTGCTTATGTTAACGATGGGTAGGTGGTGGCAGTTGAGTAAAGTGGAGAAGAGAAGGAGATGAAGCGATAGGATCCACTTATGGAAAAAATATTTTTTTTCTTATGTGGTGTCCATCTCATGATGTGGTGTACGTTAGTATTTCAATTTTGACCAATTGATGATATTAAAATATATTTGAGTCCTAATACGAGGATGACAATCCAAGAGGACGGTATATATGTATAAATTAAAACCTTAAAATTTCTTTGAAAGTTCCTTGAATTCAATAAACACTGAATATGCACTCTAAGTTCTCATTCTCTTAAAAAAAAAAGATAAGGATTGTAGAATAAAAGAGATAAGACACAATATTTATGGTAGTTCAACAATGTGTCTGCATTTATTCTTTAAATAACCACTTAGGCTTTTACTCTTCTTCTCTCAAGTGCAAAATCTCTCTTTTTGTAGGCTTAAGATAATCTTCTATAATAATATTGTTTTGTGAGTTAAGCATTAATTTATATACTTTATAAGAAATTAACTAAGTGTCTAAGTTTTTTAATAGGCAACAAGTACACTTAGTGCTTAGAGAAAGTCTACACTCAAATATTACAAAGTTTACTCACTAATGTTCACACTATCCATAATATAATGATAATTGTTTAAGCCATTATATAAAATTCGCAGACAAATTCTCTAGTCTTATAATCTTTTAAAGATAATCTGAGTGTCCTTATTTAGGCAAAAGCCAACACTAACCATTTGTAATTTCAAAAAGCTTTAAAATACTTTTTGAGAAGACTAACCATTATTGGCTTGAATGGGTTGTTCATTGTGTTGCATAGGCTATTCACATAACTATTCCTTAGGCTTGTTTCTCAACTCAAGCCATTCCTTAGGATGCTTAAGCTATTCACTTTTTGAATGGATTGTTTTTGGGTTTATTCCTCTATACAGGCACTTCATCTAAGTTGTTCAATTAACCTCAAGGCCATTCAAATACATTATCTAATTTTGTTCATGTTAAATGGATCCATAAAAAATGTGAATAAGGCCATTCTATTTGTTTGAATGGGTCTTTCCACTCTTTGAATAGGCCATTTCATTGCCTTTAGTAGCTTAGCTTGAATGACTTTTATAATGAATGGAATGTTCCATTTCTAAATGAGCCATTGGTTGGTTCTTTTCTTCAATCTTCAACTTAGTTACTGAGCCATATTTATCTTTCTTCTAAAGCTTTTGAACTCTTCTTCTTCTTATTTTTTTTTTTACCTTTCATATTTATCTTACATGTCTCCTATTCTTTTCAATTTTATTCCACTTAGAGATCATCATGTCTTTAAATATTTTTGGCCAACTTAATAAGTCTTCTTTGTCTTTCTTTTGATGAGCATTCCCAAGGCAATGCTCTTGAGATGCTCGTTTCTTTAACTTTTCTTTGATGAGTATTGTCAAAGTATTACTCTTAAGATGTTTGCTTCTTCCTTAGAAGCTCAGATCTATTGTTGGGTTTAACAAACTTCTCTTAGAAGGCTTAAACAAAATAAGTCATAATTAACCCAAACACTTAAAGGATAAGGTTAAAAGTTCTCAATATTTTATTATCATTTAAAATATATCATTCAAACATGTGATTCAGGCAATGACTTATTAACCATGAGGTCATTAATTTTTTTCTTTTTGAATAATGACAAAATCAAGATGCTTTGACAAAATTAAAATAATAAACACTTCAAAATCATTTTATATTATAATTTTTTTTTTCAATTTTTATTATCATGATAAAAAGATACTAGTTAAAAATTTTAAAAGAAGAGATTTACTCTATACAACACAAATTGAAATATTCACTCCCTATTTTAAAATAAAAATCTATAAATTCTTAAAGCATCTCATTTGATAATAGATTTTCTCCAAAGCTAGGTTTAAGACTAATACTAAAAATCAAACCCAATCAAGCACAACCTTGGAGTCATAGGTGAAATATAAGCTACCAATTATTGAGAAATAAATTATTTGAGAAGACCAAAATGCAATTATTTTATTAAATAATTTGAAATATAAATGCATAAACAAATATATTGCATATTGCTAAAAATTATAAACAAAAAAAAAAAACATGTATAAGCAATCCTCACTAAATATATATGCACATTCATAACAAATTGAATTAAGAACAATGGGATAAAAGAATACATTACTAGTATAATATCAAAGTTGAAATGGCTTAAAATCAAGTTGAGCTTGGCTTGATAGCAATTTGAGCTTGACTTGATATCATTTGTTACTTAAAGCTTTATCCTTTTTTTTCCTCATCAATCACTATTCATCTTTGGATTCTCCATATTGAGCACTTAGTGAACGAGTCTCCAATTTACAAATCAAACTTTGTTTGATACTCATGTCTTCTTGGATTTATAGGGTTAGGGGTAATAACAAAATATTCTCATTGTTTATATTTGTATAGCAAAAGTATTCCTTATGGCTAAAGTTTATACAATAATAGCATTGCTAAATCCTTTTCAACAACTACAAAAAGATAAGTAATAAAATGACTCCCTATCTGCATTAGATTGAGGAATGTAGGCATATACATTTCTATTAAGCTTTGGTTTTTGTGACCTATACATGTGAGCATGATTTCTTGCCTTTGACCTAATTTTGGAATGTAAGCATTATGCACATGTATATTTGTAATTGCTTATAAAAAGATAAAAAGTTGTGATCACATGTAGTTTGTTTTCTAAGTACTTTGTGTTACACTTTTTGCCTTTTTAGCTTATGAGATACATATATATAAGCATGATTAGCCTTTTACCTAGGCTTTTTGGTGTATGTTTGTGCTTATATTTTGTTCTTAAACTTTTGTGTATATAGTTTCATATTTGTGTAAGGCTCCTAAGAAGGGTTTCATGATCTAGTGCTTTGAAGACTAGGTATTTTTATTATGTTTAGCCTTCATAAACATGCTTTTAAAAGTAGAGAAAGAGACATGATCAAGTTCCAATCTGTGCTTAACGTTAGCACCTATTGAGAGTTTAAAATCAAATTTAATTTTTCTTTCTCTTTTGTATGTCTAAAGCGAGAAAACTTAAATTCAAAACTTCATCTTCAAGATCTCATTTTATTTAAAAAGAGTTTCATATAATTTCTTTTTAGAAGTTACCTCCTCATTCTTTTTTTGAAGGTAAAAAAGTTCTTGGTTGTTAAAAAATAATTCCTCATTTTTCTTCTTCAAAAGATAAATTTCATTTAAAGTTTTCCTTTCTTTTGAGATAGGGAACACAATTTTTTCGATTTTTTTTCTTTCACAAGTTCATCATTCAAAGAAGATCTTCCTTCTTTCTACTCAAATTCTCACTTTTTCTTTTCAAATAACAAAATCATATTTTACAAAATTCTATTTCTTTTAAAAGATTTATCTAAATTATTATTCATTGATTTTAGGATTTTAACTAGATTTTCTACAGTGAATTTTTTTTATATTATCATCAAGTTCACATATAACATTTCAAGTATTTTCTTTAAATCATCCTTCATGGCCATGGAGTATCCAATTTTTGCTTTCTCATTGGCTTTTCAAGTTTGGAAAAAACTTTGAGTCAATTGGCAATAAATTATGCACTCTAAGTTTTCATTCTCTTAAACAAAGATAATGGTTACAAAAGGAAAGAGATAAAGACATAAGATTTATAGTGATTTTGTAATGTACCTATATTCACTACTTAAATAACCACTTAGACCTTTATTTTTCTCTTTCTAGACATAAGAATGATCTTTCTTTTTACAAATGTAGGAGTAATATCTATTTTTGCAGAATTAAGAGAAACCTTCCACAACAATCTCTGTTTTAAGGCTTAAGAGATCAAAACTCCTGCTAGCTCTTTTGTGGATTAAGCACCAACCTATAAGCTTTACAAGGAATTAATTAATTAAGTGTTTAAGACTTTTGATAGGTAGTAAACGTAATATAATAGTTATAGAAAGCCTCCATTCAAATATTTTAAAGTGTGCTCACAAAGCCTCACACTACACAATATACAAAGAAGCCCTTTACGCCCTTGCATAAATTTCTCAAATAATTTTATTAGTCTTCTAAACTTTCTAAAGTCATTTGAGATGCCCTTGTATAAAAAAAGAGCTAAAACTAGTTGTTTGTACTTTCAAAAAGCTCTAAAAAGCCTCTTTTTTTTTTTTGTGAAAAACTAGCCATTGCTAGCTTGTATAGGCCATTAATTCTATTGCATAGGCCATTCACATTACTATTCCTCAGGCTTTTATTTTTCGCTCAAGTCATTCCTTAGGTTGCTCAAGCTGTTCATTTATTGAATAGGCCATTCACCAATTTTTTTTCACATACTATTCATCCACTTAATTCACCTCAAGGCCATTTAAACATATTGTTTGATTTTCTTCAATCTTATTCATATTGCATCGACCTATACAAAATATGAATAGGGCCATTACATTTGCTTGAAAGGTTATTCCATTCCTTAAATATACTATTCCACCCCAGCAACTTAGCTTACATGGCTTACATGAATGGGACATTATATATTTGAATAGATCATTCACCGGTTCTCTTCTTCTTCAATCTTCTGTGTAGCTACTTAACCATTTTTTCTCTTCTTTCCAAACCTTTTTGTCACATCCCAATTAATAATCATTTAAATTTCTCTCTAAGTCTATCCATTGTCATTTAAATGACCTGATTAAATTTTTTTTTTATTTCATTATGTCTCTTGTTCACCACTTAGTAATTATTTACAACAAAACATACATGAATAATCAAACTAAAATACTAACTGACTGCATACTGGCCCAACCTCTATTATACCGCTAGACAGCGACTTTGAAAAGTATACTGAATGCAATCTTTAGTCTACTCTTCCTGAAATAAGATTTCATACAAAAGAGTGAGTTTGCATACTCAGTAAGTAAATGCATAACGATACTTCAATCTCAAATAACGTAACAATATTTAAACATAAATAACTCACCATCATATC
>CATIWR010693023.1:0-16609 GCA_949677035.1 Omphalea diandra | reverse complement strand
TATATATATATATATATATATATATATATATATATATAGACACACACTAAATTTAACGCTTCCCAATTTTAGTTGGTTGACAAATTAAAGAAAAAAAAAAAAAAGCACTTGACCATATTGCAATAATAACATATATGTGTGATTTTCTCCTAGAAGTAGTAGATTGTTATTTTTTGGATACTTAAATAAAATTTGATGATATTCATAAAAATTATACTTGAAAATTGATAACATTCCAATAAGCAATCATGTAATTCAATTATAAAAATATCATAAAAAACTTGAATTCGTTATGACTTAAACAAGAAAGTGAAATCTTATTTCAAGAGTTGGATTCGATTGTTATTTTAAAAGTAAATCAAATATGCCACAAGAGAGATACAATCAAGAAAGGAAAAGATAAACCAAAAATTGAAGAAAAAAAGTAAAAGAAGCAAAAAAAAAAAAAAAAAAAAGAAGAAGAAGAAAAAAAAACCAAAATGAGAAAAATAAGAGAAACATATCAAACTAAAAATTGTAGAGAATTAATTTTAGAGTAGAACTAATTAATGTTGACTTATTAATTAAAAAGTGTTGGTTCCTTGGTGAGAATGACAATGTAAGAGATTAGTTTTAAAAATATTTGAAAATTATTTTAAAGTTTCTTGAATTCTTTTGTAGTGGATTGAAATACACAATTCTCTCTTGCTCTCAAGGAAGAAGGTGGAGTAGAAAAGAAGAGATGATATAAGAGATTTATGATAGTTTTGTGCCTACATCTAATACCTAAGCAACCGTTTAGGTCTTTTACTTATCTTTTTGTAGGCTTAAGAATAATCTTATAACTCCCTATTTGCAAGGCTCAAAAAAGCAAAATCCGATTGATATTTTTTAGACTAATCACCAATCTTTGTGCTTTTAGTGGCTAAGCTCTAACCTTTCTATCATTACAAAAAATTACCTAAGAATGTGTCTAAGTCTCTTAACTATGCAAAATGTGCAAGTAGTGCTCAAGAAAACTTAACGCTCCAAGTACAAAAGCAACATTTAAAGAAGGTTTGCACATTAAGCTCACTTCTACACTTACAAAGCAAAATCCATTTAATATATATATTCTCTTTTAAAATATTAGCATCATGTATAAGGTCATATTGGATATTCTTATATAGCCTTAGGTTCATTTAAATTGTGAGAAATCTCAAGCACAAAATTAGTCATTTCTAGCCATTTCTAGCAAAAACTAGTTGTCACAGGCTTGCAACGACCATTGAGAATGTTCTCATAAATGTTGGGTTGAACAAATTGACAAAACAAACTACTAGAATTCTCCATGGTCATTGAAAAATTTCAACACTCATTGAATGCACATCCATGAGCATTGATGACATTTCACAATCATTGATGTCAACTCTACATAAACACCTTGCACTAAAATGATCATAACTTTTTCTATAGAGCTTTAAATAGTAAAATATTTATTTTGATAAAAACTAGACTCAATGATTTCTTTTTATATATGGCACATCATTTAATTCTATGATAATCGATTCATGGAGTATTTTTGAAGTTGGCCTATCTGTATGAGCTTTAATTTTATCATGACCTTTCTCTATTAAATCTCTATAACTTTCTCTACACTCCTTTGGTTAATTCATAGTTTAATTTTCTAGAAATTAGACATCTTAAACTTTCCAATCATATACAGTGAATCCTCTAATTCTTTTAGAATCGTTCAACGTCTCCCTTTGAATATTACCCTTCTTTATTTTTGATCAACTTCCTTCTTAATGGCTATTGAGATTTTGAAATGATTGTTGACCATCTTCACAAGGCTTTCTTTACGGTTCTTTTTATATCTTTCAGCCTTGGAAAATATTAAGTCTTAACAAAACATAAATACTCAAATATAAATATTAGAACTTCTCAATATTTTGTTATCATTCAAAACACATCACTTAATCATGTGACTAAGACAAATGCCTTGTCAACTTTAGGGTCACATGCTCAACATTCTCCCTCTTTTTGAATGATAAAAAAAACTAAGATACTTTGATGAAATATATACTATAAAACACATAAAAGTAATTTTAGCAAACATCATACAAAAATTCTATCCCTTTTTTATCATCATGACAAAGAAATCAAAAGTAAGAAAAAAATCAAAACAAGATTAATACATTCTCCCTTTTTTCCAAATGTAAAGAAATAATAATTTAAAAAGTTCTTCTTCCCCTATGTTAAAGAATTTATACCCTTTTTTAAAATAAATTTAAAAAATCATGAATTAAAAAATTTAGAAATAATAGGAATTAAAGAATAAAGAAATATCTCCCCTTTAACAAATCTCCTCAAACCTTGTGGTTACAAATGATATATATCAATTATTAAAGGTATAGATAGAAAAATGAAAATAATAAAAAATAATGTTACATATACTAAGAGTTATATACCTACAACATGTATAACAACTTCTTATATATATATATATATATATATATTCATAATAGTATTGCCAAGGGAATGCTCTTCTATGTCCATGGAAGAATTGATCATAAATTGATCTCCTATATGCTTAGAACCTAAGAATAGGGGTATCATGTGCATTTTTGTAAGGCCTTGGTCTTTAAGATCTACACATATAAGCATTATATTATACATTATGCCTAAAAAAGGTATGTGAGTATCTATGATCATAAACATGTATGTGCACCCTAGAAGATGAGGAAGTATGATTATGTGAAAATTTTCTTCTAGGTGCAGAGTGTAGCATATTTTGCCTTCTTAGTCCATAAAAGGCATACATGTAAGCATGGTTAGCCTTTTGATTAGACTTTCTAGTGTATTTATATGCTTGTGTCTTGGCTTTAGGCTTTTATGCTTAAGACATTGCTTTAGCATCATCCTTTTATGAAGTGGTTTGTAATTTAACACCCTAAGGACTAGGTGTTCTAGAATGTGAAGCCTAAAAAACACATTTTTTGAAGTCAAGGAAGAGGCATGATTATATCAAATGCCATGTTTCACATTAGTATCTTTTGGAAGAGACGAAAAGCAAATCTAATTTTTTCCTTTTTAAATTTATAAAGGAGCTTTTTAAATCCATAACTTCATATTTTAAATTCTCATTTTGTTTCGAAAGGGTTTCAAAAAAGTTCTTTTTAAAATAAGCTCTTCATTTTCCTTTTCTAAAACATCAATTTTAGTTTTCTAAAGTTCCTTTTCGTTTTAACCTAAGAAAAGTTCACTAAAAAGTAATTCTTTCTTTTCTTTTCTTAAACATGCAACTTCGTTTGGAAGTTAATTTTTAATTTCAGAAATAAAAGAGAGTTTACTTTCCAAACATTAATTTTAATTTCTTAAAATCTTCTTTAATTAAAAAATTTATCTAATTCATTTAGGGATTAATAAGATTTTTTTGTAACAAACATTTTAATGAAATCATCATCAAGTTCACATACGTCATCTAGAGAGCTTTGCTTTAATTCATTATCCATGGTCATTAAACATCTAGCTTTCGTTTTCTTTTTGCCATTTCTCTTCTTGTTCTTTTTGTCATAGGAAGGCTCAACATCACTTGAGGAGGTTGAGATCATTAAGCTTTTTCTCATTCTTTAATCTTAGTAACAGTCTTCTAGCTTCATCAACATTTTTCTTCCTTTAATTTAAATGGGTCCATTTTTAATAAAGCTTCATAATAAAAAGACTTGATGGTTGCCATTAATTATTTTCTCTTTAACAATGACATCTTCAAACCCTTTTCTCGAATTGTTGGTCCTACAGTGAGGATGGAAACCTAAGAGCAGGAGAGGGGAGGGGAGGGGGAGTAAGTGAATTGTGTGCTCTTGAAAATACTTTGAACTTATTTGGGAGTTCATTGAATTCTTTTGTAGTAGATTGAAGCACATATATTTGCTCTTGCTCTTAAAAAAGAAGGTAGAGTAGAAAAAAAATATGATATAAAAGGTTTATAGTGGTTCAACAATGTGGCTATAT
The DNA here is from genome assembly GCA_949677035.1 of Omphalea diandra. Taxonomy (NCBI): domain Eukaryota; kingdom Viridiplantae; phylum Streptophyta; class Magnoliopsida; order Malpighiales; family Euphorbiaceae; genus Omphalea; species Omphalea diandra. The sequence continues at coordinate 12,637 of CATIWR010693023.1, read as the reverse complement.
CTAATTCCTAAGCAACCACTTAGGCATTTTACTCTTCCTTATGTGGGCTAAAAAAAAACCTTATAACGCCCTTTTACAAGGCTTAAGAGAGCAAAATTCCATTAGTGATTTTTTAGGCTAATCACCAACCTATGTGCTTTTGGTGGCTAAGTACTAACTTTTCTACCCTAACATGGAATTACCAAAGAAAGTGTCTAAGCCTTTTAACTAGATAAATATATAAGTAGTGCTTAAGGAAACTTAGCATTCAAAAATACCAAAAGAATACCTAAAGATGGTTTACACATAGAAATCCCCTTTAAACATGCTTATTTTCTATCTTAAAATGTTAGCATCCATGCATAGGTCATATTAGTTATACTTACATAGATCTAGGTCCATTTGAATGGTTAAAAACACCCAAATCATAAAACTCACTATTTCTAGCCATTTTCAGTAGAAATAACCATTATAGACTTCTAATGATCATTGGGAATGTTCCCATAGGTGTTAGGTTGCACATAACTGACAAAACAAATTATTGAAACTTTTCCCTAGTTGTTAAAAACTTTTAGTGCTCGTTGAATGCACTTATAGGGGTTTGGTGACATTTTACAATTGTTACAACTAACCATTCATAGACACCTCTCACTAAAATGGTCACAACTTCTTTTACAAAACTCTAAATTGTAAATCGTTTATTTTGTTGGAAACTATACTCAAGGATATTTCTTTTTGTATATGGCATACCATCTAATTCCATCCAATCTTTCTATGGAAATTTAAATTCTATCTATCTACATGATAACTTTAATTTTGTCATAACCTTCTTTATTAAAATCTTTATAACATTCTCTTCACTCATTCGATTAGTGCATGGACATCTTCAGGTTTCCAACCTAAATAATGAAGCTTCTAATTTTTTCAGAATTTCTGTAGAGATCCCTGTGAATATCAGTCTTTTGCATTTGATCAACTTCCTTTTTAATGGCTATTAGGAATTTGCACAAACATTAACAAACTTCACAAGGCTTTCTCTATCATTTTTCTTCTATCTTTCAACCTTAGTTAAATACTAAAGTCCTAAAAAACATAAACACTCAAGTACAAATGTTAGAACTTCTCTAAATGCATAGAAAAAAGGGTAAAACTCATTGAACATTCTAGGTTCTAATTCTTATTTGATGATTACAAACAAAGGGTCAAATAGTCTAACTTTTATGTAAGAATTTCAAGTTTATCTTACAGGCCATCATCCTTTACCTCAAGATAATTGAAGAAAAGTTTGGAAGGTTTCCTAACATGTGAAAAGAATAAAATTCAAGTAAAAGAATCTTGAATTAAAGTAACTGACTTTAGTAATGCCAATGATGGTGGATGTCATGCCAATGACCATTGAATGTACACCAATTAGCATTATAAATTGCTAATGATAATGGATAAAGCTTATGAGAAATCATAAAGATTGACCAAATTTTCTATAATTGCCAATGATGGTGGATAAATATGCCAATGATTGTTGAAAGTTCTCCAACAAGCATTAAAGATCTCTAATGCCAATGGAAAAATCTTTATAGAAATAGCTAAACTTTCTATAAGCCCAATGATATGAATGAATATATGAATGAGCATGAAACTGAAATCAATGAGAATGGGTAGAATACAATAAGTGTTAAGGCTTATTCTTGATGAAACTTCAATAATTGAAGAAAGGATCTCAACGATGGTTGTCATCATAATTAAGCTTAGAAAATCCCATATAACTATTCAAAATTCTTACTACATGATGTTGAAGAAGCTGTACATAAAGCTTAAGTTTAACAATTGTTAAAAAGATCATAACGAGTGTGGATCATCCTTCGATAAGTATTGGATCATCCTAACGATAAAGAACAATGAAGACACTGTGGTATTCACCGACTATTGAAGTAGGACCTATGGGGCATTAATTATTCAATGACTATAGCGATCACTTCAATGATCATTAATAATGTTTCTAATAGTTATATTGATAAATTTGATAGTTTTTTCAACATAAGTATTAGCTAATTTTCATTCTAACCTCTATGTAAGGACTAGAACTTTGAAAATTAGTAGGATACATGTTCTATATAATTATGAAACACTTCCTTAAGATTTCTTATGCTTAAAAGCCTTTAAAAGTGATCTAAATTTACCCAATTAAACTAAGCCTTCTTTATGTGCATATGAGAATTTTTTTAAGAAGAAGGAAGATCATTAGAAAAGCTTCAATACAAACATTTAACTCAACCTCTCTCAAGAATATTGAGAAGTTTGTCTTTATGACTTGTAAGCAAAGTGCTTGAATGTTGAGAGTATTCCATTCTATAATTTTTGTAACCTTATGTGAGGTTACTTTTAGGTTAAGAATAACCTTTAAACCATATAATTTATGAATGTTTTAAGATAATACCTATAAACTATCTTAGGGAAATGCTTAAATAATGCTTGTAAACTACTTGTAAAGGCTTTCAAGTGGTGCGTAAGTAAATCCACCTCAAGAAGGCTTAAGTGGTGTCAGGTTAAATTTAGTTATATAAATGTTTTGATAGCACTTGTAAGTTACTATGTGGAACTCTCTAGTAAAGTCTAGAGGAGAGGACATAGGGTTAGTTTGAGCTAAACCTTTGTGAATTGCTATGTATTAGTGATTGCTTGACTCTCCCTATTTTTTATTTGAAAAGTTTTAACTTGCCACTACCTTATTCAACTCTTCTTTTTGGGGGCATCTTGGACAACAAGTGGTATCAAAACAGGTCTTTTGACTTATGCTTAAGTGTAAAAAGCAAGTTCAAATGGCTAGTCAAGTAGAATCACAATCAATCCACAAGCCCTATTCTTCAACGATGACTATGGTTATGGGATGAACATAATATAAATATTTTTGGATAGCGAAACCATAGATTTTTAGCATGTTATGGAAGAAGGAAGAGAAATTCCCACTAATTTTGTGGGTGATTTTTTTGTATTAGAGAGGAAAAGTGAAGGGATAATTAAAGAGAATAAGGCCAATTTAAGAAATAAAAGAACTACACGTCTTATTATGTGTAATCCACAAATCTTAGTATGACAAACTATAGATGTGAATATCAACTATTAGATTTGGGAATCAAATTCAACATAAATGGACTAGTGAGGTGAAGAAGAAGAAGATCCAAATACCCACATACAAGTATGAGACATTTGCATAAGCAAATAAGTCTATCACTAAAATGTATAATAGGTTCATTGACATTGTGGGGACACTAAAAGGTTGGGAAAGGTCTACTCAAATTAAGGCATGGTGGCCAAACTCCTTAAAAAACTTCTTAAAGAGAAGTAGGAGGCCCAAAAAACTATCATATAGGAAGCTAACAAGCTAGAGATACTCATTCTAATTGAACTTATAAATAATCTATTAGCATGTGAAATCACTCTTTAGAAGTTAGTTAGAGATGAAAGTGAGAGAAAGAAAGACATGGCTCTCATAGCTAAAAAGGTATGTACTGATGCTCCTTCTACTTCTTCACTAACATCTTCTAATGAAAGTGATAATTGTAGTAAATATTATCAATTAGCACTCATCACAAAACACGTGAATATGTTCTGATCCAATAAAAAAGTGAAAATAAAAAAGGGACACAAGAAATGGAGGTCAAGAAAGTAAATAATCAGCTATGAAGGAAATGAAAAGGGACACCTAATATGAGCTTGCCCAAAGCAAAGAAAGCACAAACATCCCTTAAGGAAGCATAAGTCTAAGAAAGAGAAATAAGCCTTCAAAGCTACATGAGATGATTTTAGTGTGTCAAAAATTAAGAGCTCACAAGATGAAAAAGTGGTAGCAAACCTATGCTTTATAGAAATTGAAAATGATAAGTGCTCCTCTTCAAGTGACTCTGAAAGTGAGAGTGAAAAGGAAACTAAGGTGAATCCCTTTAACTCTTACTCTAGGGAAGATTTGTAGAATTTCATTACTAAGCTCACTAAGAGCTATGATGCCTTGAAGCCTTTTTCCTTAATTTTTTAAAGGGGAACAAAGCATTAATAGGTTCACTTAAGAATCTTAACTTTCTTACAAAGAAGGTTGAGTCACTAAGGGCTAGAAACAATAGTCTTAAAGATAATATTTTAAAATTCTTTAAAGGAAAGGAGCAATTATTCTCGATCCTTAAAATGGAAAGGAGTCTTTGTATTAAATGTAGTTTAGGATACAATACATCTTCATCTTCTTTTCCTTCCACTTCACAAACCACATTTTTGAAAGCAAAGCATAACGGGACACTTAGTCCTCCCAAGACAAGATAACCAATAGCTCTACAAAAGGCAAATGCCAAATAAATTAGTATAAAATAAAGGCCTCATTAAACTCCATACACTAATGTGAGACCTACACCTTTAAAGGGAAATCAAACATATATGTACCAACCTTATAAGCCAAAAAGGTAGAATGTGCAAGGGCATAATAATGACATGCATCAAGATACTATCACAACATGCCTAAATATAATCATAATAATATGCACTTGCTTAAAGGAAAAGCTCTAATAAAGGGGTATATCTAACACTTTACAAGTTATGCATCAAATGGCTATGCTTATAAGAGATATGCATCTAGGTATAATGCACAAAGAAGGCATGCTCCTAGAAAATAGTTTATGCACATAGCTCTTAAAGCTAAAACTAAAACATACTTTGATAGAGGTTATTTTTATTATGGCATGTATGAACACATTGCCTATCATTGTCATTCTAGAAGGCATGATGAGAAATTGGCAAAGGCTAACCTACAAGGACCCAAGAAGATGTGGTACCTAAAAATAAATGAATCTTTCCCTTATAGGTGTGCTTGCATTTTAATGTGGAAAAAAAAGTGGTATCTTGACAATAAATGTTGTAAGTGCATAACAAGTGACATAAAGCTCTTCTCGAACTTAATAAGATAGAAGGACTTGACATGTCTCCTTTGGTGACAATGAGAAGTGAAGATTATGGGTGTTATTAAGGTTGGTAAGGATGTTAACTCACTAATTCCTGAAAAAAGTGTTACTAGTTGATGGTCTAAAACATTACCTCCAATTGTGTGAGAAAGGACTAAGAGTTATGCTTGGACCTCAAGCTTGTCATGTGCCAAGAGTGAATGACAAGAAGTTATTATTTGTTTGTAGCAGAGTCTAGAATATTCATGTTATTAATTTAAATTATTTAATTGTCTAATTGGTGTAATATAGTTAAAAAATATAATTCTTCAAGAAATAGCTAGAACTATACTCAATGAGTATAAACTGCTGAAATATTTTTAGGGAAAACCTATAAATAGCTAGAACTATACTCAATAAGTATAACCTGCTGAAATATTTTTAGGAAAAACCTATAAACACCTCTGACTATATTTTAAATAGAGTTCTAGTGAGACCTAACTTAAAGAGAACTCCTTATGAATGATGGAACCAAAAGAAACCCAAAGGTTGCATACTTTAGATTCTTTGATTGTAAGTGTTTTATTTTAAACATTAAAGACAACCTTGTAAAATTTACTCCAAATCTAATGAAGGGATCTTCTTGGGTTACTATCCCTCTAATGAAGCATATAGAGTCTTCAATAAAAGAAATCTTATTATAAAGGAGTCTATGCATGTTATTTTTGATGAATCTCATCAAATATCTTATAAAAATGAAAAATATATTAATGATCTTATATATCCCATGGATGAACTCAACAATAAAGAAAAGGAGAGGGCATGGAAGAAAAGCCAAATGAAGATGATCACTTAAATGATAACCTAACTCCAACATCTTCAAGTGTAAAACAAATGGCCTAACAACTAGATAAGGATTAGAAACATAAAAGAATAATCCCAAAGACCTCAATTAGTGTTCTATGAAATTTGATATTAACTAGATCTTTAAAAATCATGTAATAATCTTAAAAATTTTAGCTTGTGAATTACTTAAATTGAAATGTCTAATTCAATTAAGTTCATGATGGTATGAACATTGAATTTATTTTTCTTAAATCTTATAAAATCTTTGAAAGTTTTTAAGAGTCCATAAAAGTGAATTTGATCAAGAGAGACCTTTAAAAGTTGATATGGATTCACCACGGGTGATTGAATATGCTAAGGGATTTCTTAGTTTAACTGCACCAGGAACCGTGATCATAACAAAATTTTTACAATCATTGAATGAATTTTCAATAATTATTATGAGTGAAATATGATTGTTGGTAATTGAGTACAATTAATTTTGTTCAACAACCTTGTCTAATGATTGTTGAGAAATACATAAAGCCTGTTGATAGGTCAAATGATCATACTTTTTAGCTTTGTATAAATAATTGTCTTACTTTGTTTTTCCAACACTTTTAAAATCTTTCTCATACTTTTCAACTTTGTATAAATATTTGTCTTGCTTTAGTTTTTTTAACACTTTGGAATTTATCTTAACCTATAAAACTTATTAAAAATTTCACTCAAGCCTCTCAACCATTCTTTCTTTGTTTTTTTTTTTTTTTAACACTTTTGCAATTTATCTCGACCTATAAAACTTATTAAAAATCTCACTCAAGTCTCTCAACCAAACTTCTCAAATCAATTAAATGCTTACTCCCTAAACAAAAAGGAACAAATGGTGTTAAAATCCTTAACCACAAAATGAGTCAAGCAAAGGGCATAGTGAAACCCTTAACTAGACTCTAGCCTTAGAATAAAGGAGAATTTAACCTCAATTTAGATACTAAGGGGAGAAAAAGAAGGTCATAGAACCCTCTTATACTCCACCTACACCTAAGAGAGAAAGGATAAATCTATAAGGGAAGGAAAAGCTAAGGTGCATATTGATGAACTAGAGCATGAGTTGCATGTTAGGGTTCCTTCAACCATCACTAATGAACCTCGTCAGATTAAATTCCAACATAGGGAGTAAGCTAAACTTAGCTTTAGAATAGTTAAACAAAAAATTAATGGTGTAAAGCTTTTAGACTAGAAGGATTTAGAAAGGTACAAGCTCACTAAATAAGTATATAAACTAATGTAAGGGATAGGTTGGCAATTTTTCTCAAGAATCAATGAACCTGGATACCATGAGTTGATAGTGAAATTCAAAGCAACTTTAGAGGTGTTAGATGATGACTATGATAAGATTAAAATACTTGGAACCATACTCTTCAGGGTCTATGGGAAAATCTACAAGATGTCCCCTAAACATATCTTTTAATGCTTCAAAGTTGCTAGAGAAGGGTACTCAAAACAACCTTTAGTTTTAACTTCCAATTAAATTAATTTTGGTAATCCATCACTAAAGAAAGCTTTAATTACCACTTTTCTAATAAAAAAGCTTCTAAAATCAAAATCCACCCCTGCAAATATCACATAGGTTCATAGTGTAAAACAAAAATGAAGGAGGAAAATCAAATGGCAATTACACCACATAAGACCTCTTTTTACTTATGGTTCATGGTGAATAAGAAGAAGATAGAGACCTTATTATTGTCAATAGAGAGAATGGAATCTTAAGTTGACAAAACTAATGACTTTGTGATGGCTCTTCACATTATACAAATTGCCAATGTAAAGGGAATTCTAAGAATAAAAGAATAATGGATGACAACCCTTACAACCTTTTCTAATAAATAAAGTCATCAGTATGATGATGCTTATTAGCATGGACATTCATAAAAGGTAAGTGAATGGGCTTACAGTGCTAACTGATGAGACCATTGGAATTGCTAAAGATGAGGATGACAATATAAAAGATGTTCTTAAAGTAGATGTAGAGGCAATAACCAAAATTAAAATAATAAGCCAACCTACTTCATTCCCCAAACTTACGATTCATCCCTTTCTACTTTTGAAGAGAAGGTTTTATAATAGTTGAGCATGATGAATATACTATAAATAGATTGGAGAAAAAGGTTACATCCTTTCAATCAAAGGCAAACAAACTTAGCATACAAATCAAGGATGTAAACCAAACTTTGGAATGAGTGATTGATGGACTTAATCTGCATCCTACTTTTGATTCAGAAGAGAAGCAAATGAATGACAATGATAATGAAGAAGCTTTAAATCAGTCCTCTCATGAACCATATCCCAAAATAATCTTTAATCCTTTTGTTATAATACCTTCAACCAAATATCCTTAATTTTTCACTATTTTTAATTTTTTAATTTTCAAATTTCACTTTATGTTCATAGATTCTACTAATGACTAGACAATACATCACTTATTTGTGATTTATATGTAACTCACTTGTGTTTCAATTTTATGACTTATATTCCCTATGATTGCCTTACATTTCATTTGTTTATTTCCTTTCACTGTTTTAGATAATGACAAAGTGGGAGAAAAGATAAAAAAATATAAGGAGAAAGATTATAAAAATATGAGGAAAACATATAAAGAAAACACATGGAACAAAAGGATATGGGTTAATCAATGACAAAAGGAGACAAATATGTTTACCATAAAATAGGAGACATGGATTAAAAGAATATGAGGGAGATATGATCTGAATAGAAACTTAAGGTGCACAATTACATAAAGCATAAGACAAAGGGGAAGACATGGAAAAATGAAAATCTAAAGTAAACTTGATCTATAATTTGCATACATTACTAGATAGTTTGTCATCATCAATAAGGGGAAGAATGTCGAACCTTATAGATTCTAGTTCTTATTTTAATGATCACAAACAAAGGGTTAAGAAATCTAACTCCTGTGTAGGAATTTCAAGTTTTATCTTTTAAGCCCCTCATCCTATACCTCAAGATCATTTAAGAAAAGTTTGGATGGTTTCCTAATATGTGAAAAGAATAAAACTCAAGTGGACAAGTTTTAAAGTTAAGTAAGTGACTTTAGCATTACCAAGGATGGTAGATGTCATGATAATGACCATTGAATATGCATTAAAAGCATTGCAAATTACTAATGACAGTAGTAAAAGCTTAGAAGAAATCAAAAAGACTGGTTAAGCCTTTTGTAAGTCCTAACAATGATGGACATATATGCCAATGATCATTCGAAGTATTCCAATGAGCACTTATTTCTCTTTTTCTTTCTTTTGTACTTTTCAATATCTTACCACCCCCAAACATGAATTGAACTTTATTATTGGAAAATTTTTCAACTTATGATACCTTTCTTGCAACTCAATTGCAATGTCTAAGAAATAATAATTTACATTTTTGAATAAGTATATTTTAAATCCATTCTCTTAATAGGGTAGGTATAAATTGTTTTAGGCTATATGGTTGTAATAAAGGTTATGGGTAAAATAAGAAAGGTTAATTTATACTTATAAGGGGGTCTATTTAGAGGCTCAAAGATGTAACAAATGACAATGTAAGTTAAGGTATGGATATTGGTCAATTAAGGCAATGGATGCCTATTCTTCTCGTTATGATTGCTAAGTCTAGAATTTCACCTTGTAATATGGTTTAGTAAGTTCTAGCATGTGTTGAAATCTCCACTCACTTAAGTTATATATAATTATTAAATTTTTTATTCTAAATTTCACAACTTACTAAGGTGCACTCAAATTGTTCTATTATGGTAGTTAATCATAAACAAAACATATTAACTAAAATCGTATTACTATTACAAGTCAATTTAACTAAATTGATTCAAACATATGGTTATCATATATCTTTATGGATGTTTCACTTAGACCTTGAAACTATACCTTATTTACTTCAATTATTAAATATTACCATCGTAAAACATAAAACATAGATTTCACAAAGTAACACACGTGATGTAACAAAATGCATGCCAATAATAAGTAAACACATTACAAAGCCTTCCCCCCAAACTTAAATTCATCATTACACCCAATTATGGCAACTATTGCATAATAAAAAAAAGAGCACAAAACTTCCCTTAAGTGAGGCATGATGAATAAAAGAAAGGGAAAAACTTATAATTAAAAGGCAAATCACAAAACACAAGGTTTATTAACATTGAATATAAAGATTATGAATGTTAGAGATTAATACAATGATATTGAAAGATAATGAAAAACATAAAAACATAAAAAATATAAACATAAATGTAAAGAATGAAAGTCAAAAGTCATTGGGAGGAAGTGGTGGAGGAGTTTGAGGAAACCCAACTTGATTAAAGTACGTTTGTACCATGCCTACCATATTTGTAACCTGATTATCTAGGGTAGCCATGCCTAGTGTAAGACCAAGCATCAATAGCTTGTAATTCTTGATCACTTCTTCCCATAGGGTGGCTTGTGGTGGGAATGGTGAAGGAGCATTAGAAGTGCCCTCATTGGCTAATGGCTCATATTGTTGTCTTTTCCTATTATGAAAAGGTGGTTTTCAAAATCAAAAGCTTTCAAATAGTGTGCAATCAATGTCACAAATCCTTCTTACTAAATACCTCCCCAATTCACTTTAGTAACATACCGTATGTAATTACCCACCACCTTATATTAGTCGTGTTGCCATGCTTTATATACTATAGGAAAACAATTCCATCTTATTAACATTATCATTGCTTTCACCCCGTCTAGTTATCTAATATGATATAAATCAATACAAATACCATAAAGCATGATTATCTAACTTAGTGGCCTTGTTAGACCTAATCTTGTATAACTTCTTTACTTTAATCGACTTCCAAACACTATCATTATCAAAGTTTAGAGGGAAGTCATTATAACCTTCCTCTCTTAACCTAAAAATTTTATTAAGTTAATTTAATTCAAGCTTATATTTTTTATTACATAATTGAAGGGTATTTATTCTAAATTCTTATATGCCATTATAAAGCTTATACTTTACATATAAAGAATTTAAGAATTCAAGAGTAAGTTCCTTATCATAGTTGGCATAAAGCTTCATAAACTTTTTCCATTCTATAACTCTTTCATAATCCATGACATCATCTAATAACTCAACCTTCTCCAAAACAACACCATCCATGAATTTAGTTTGCATGAAAGGGCATTTGTCAAGTGTTTCATACCTTGATTCTTACTCTTGAGTGGAAAAAGTAGGTTTCCTATCAAGGCTTAGATGAGAGGATCAAGAAGGATTATGCGTTCTCTTAACTATTGCCTTTTGTTGCTTAGACATGGTAGAGAGGCTAAATTTAAGGATTGGATAATGATATTTTTAAGAAGGAAAGAAGGAGAGGAGGTTGAATTTGAAGAGTTGAAGAAGAATAAGAACAAGGTGGGCTAAGGTTTGTGAAAGAAAATAGATAAAAAATTGAATTTTTAAAAATATGTCTTAGGTCAGTTTGAAATGCACGACCATGCTATATAGTTATGCATATACTTGACATTTAAAACATAGGCATGTAATTAAGACATGCATATTAAAGTCACATTTTGTCTCCCTTTCACGGTCATACACATAATGGTGTGTGCTAGGTTTTTGATATGCACAACCATGTAGCATGGGGGTGTAAATTTGAATTTAGCTTCTGCCTTCTAGTTATGGCAATGCGCATAGAGGTGCATCCTACTTAACCTTATTACATGACTTTTGACCAAAGACATAACCATAAGTGTTACCCCTCATTGGTCATGCATAAAATCTTTGCACTTTTTAGTTCAAAATTAAGTCTAAAATACATAGGTGATGTATAGAAAAAATGAATCATGCTAGCATGAGAGCCATTAACCATTAAAACATGTTCAAAGATGAAAGAAATTCCCCCAAACTTAAATTGAATGGATTGATGTCCTTATCCTTCAAGCTTGCAAACCTAATAAAGAAAACATAAAAGTAAAGTGCAACATAAAAGAAAAACTAAACATAGACTTTACATAAAGGCAAAGAAAAATGGGGTGTTTCCTTGAAACATGTTAATTTTAGGCCATTAGCTTTACCCTCATGAGCTTTGGCTTTAAGAAAAGGCATTAGGGAGATGGACAATCTATTCTATTAACATTGAACCCCATCAAAATATGGGTTTAGCTGATGTCTATCAAATTCATTTTGAAAATCTTACTCTTGGTATTGACAATCTTAATAAGACAATGAAGATGTATCTTCATAATGATGAATGACTCAAGCACTTTGGTTTAAAATTGAACAAAAGTACTTATAGGCCCACCTTCAAGTCCTTAGGTAAGATATTTTGATCACACCAGGTCTTGTCCTTATACACTCTATTACTTTCTTAGGTTTAGAGGTACAACTTTCCTAAATCATTTAGTATAGTCTTTTGGACTCACTGGCTTTTTGCATATTAGAATTTAAATCCTTAATAGTCCAATATGCTCTATGTTCTAATTTGATGACCAAGTGACAAACCTTCATTGGTAGTGAGTGGTGCCAATTGCAGTTTTAAATGCTATGCCCAAAGTGCATCAAAGAGCATTATGCACTAATCCTTTCTATACAAATTGATGGTTTTCTTAAGTATTTTATTTGATAGCTCTATTAGAAACCTCCACTTGGCTATATATTTAAGGAAGATAAGGGAAAGTCACTTTTGTTGGACTAGGATAATCAATCCTAGGTTTAGAACCTTTTTTGATCTTGACAAAGTAGATTGATCATCACTAATATTTCAAATAAGTGTTGTTTTTGCAGAATTGAATCAATCTCTTAAGAAGAATTGAAGAAGTTGATGAACTCCAAAGTGACTTGTAAATCGCGACCGCAATCTAAGATTTGTGACAGCGACTCATGTT
>CATIWR010693012.1:0-13248 GCA_949677035.1 Omphalea diandra | reverse complement strand
TTATAAAAGGAATACTCTTACACTCAAGCACTTACATTTAAGTGATGAAATACACTTTTACAATGAGCTTAAGAGGGTTGAGATGCTATGATGCCTTTTAAAAGCTTGAATTTCTTCTTTTCTTTTGTGGATAACTCACATCATTATTTGAACAAGCTTAATTCAAAGGCTAAATTTTTTATACATTAGATTGATTTCTTTAGCTTAGAAAATCACATAAAAATATTACTCTTTTAGTTGGAACCCTTTTCTTTTTGAATTTCTTATCTCTGATTCCTTATATATGAGGAAAAAAATCATTATACTGTGTCAGACTATCAATATAGTTGTTTTGATGTTCAATGCTTTTTTGCAGAATTCAATGGTCATTGAGTTTGATAAATGCCTATTGCTATAACATCCATGATCATTAGCTACAGATTAGCTTCCTTGGTCATGATCATTGGGATGATCCAACACTTGTGGGTGAGATCTTCCATAATCATTAAGCTATTTAGAAAGTTTAGCTACTACTGTTGAGTTTTTCTGACTGTCATTGGAAATCTCAGTGCCTCATTGCAATATGTTCCATGGTCATTGTCTTGGTGGTCTACATTATATTGATACTTACAAAAAGTTTAGCTAGTTCCATAAGACTTTTCTTATCAGCATTGCATAACTCTAATGCTTATTGGTCTTCTTCAACATGTATTCATGCACATCCACTCAATGTTTGGCACTTTCAGAAGGTCTTTCTAACTTTTCTAATTTTTCTAAGTGTTTTACCACTAGTCATTGAAGTTGCTGCTAACTTTCAATAGTTATTGACGTCATTCAATAGTCATTGGGACTATTTCCAGCATGGTTGACAATGTTTAAGTTTTCAATACTTTATCACTTGGCATCTACATCAACATTGAGTTAGGAACCCTTTTATTGTTCTTATGAAATGATAGTTGCCTTTTTATTTTTAGACTTGACTCCCCCTTTGTTTTGCAATTTTATATTCTTCCCTTCAAATTTGTACCTTATGAAGTTCTATTTTTAAGGTCTCTCCGTTAATGTCATTAGCATTATATCATTATTAATGTCTTTCCACTATCCCCTTTTGTCATTTCTATGTATTCAATGTTTGACTATTTTCCCCTTCATTATTTGAATATCTTACTCCAAATTTATCCCTTTTTGTCTTGTAATTAAGCTTAATATTTCTCCTTACTAATTCTCTTAGCTATTTCTTCCTTTTTGTCATTATAAAAAAGAGTTGGCAAAAATAGGGGTGAGATCATATAATAAGAGACGTTTAAGCATTAACACAATCACATAAAAAAATAAACATTTTATTAAACATAAGAAATATTGCAAGTAAATATGTCCCTTTTCATCAACATAGAATAAAAATTTTAAAATAAGTTTGAAGTAGGGGATGATTGTTAAGAAATTAGGATTAGATGTAGGAGAGGAGTTATGAGAAGAAAGAAGGCTAGAAGTAGTCTTTTATTATTGTTGCTATTATTATTATTATTTTTTTTTTTATCAAAATCAGTTCCAGGATGAAGATTTAGACCTTTAACCATCCAATCTATGGTCTAGTTTACATCTTTGACCTGTGTTTTGAGCTAATTAACCTCAACTTGAAAAGATAATTGATTTTGGTTTCTACCCTTCTTATAGTAGCATTCAACAAACTCACTATTGAAGTACTTTTTCTTCAAAGTAGAAGAAAAATTGGGTTATGAATGAGGTTGAGTTTAAGTTTGAATTCTTATTATCACCTCTACACTTGCTCTTGCCACTTCTTCTAAGTTCTCATCTTCTTCCTCAATTGTATCAATTATTTCATTAGTAAGGGCAACAAGGCCATTGTCTTGCCTCTTGAGAATTCCCATGTTCAAAAGCATTTTTCACTAATTGACTTATTAGTGGGTAGCAATTTAAAATTGATATTCTTGTCTTTCATCTGTTTCTTTATTTTGGGAATGACTTTGACAAATTTAGCAATTTTTGTGATATAGTGTCCCATAGCAAATGTATTTGTCTTATCAACTTACTACTTTAGCCTATCAACTAACATCTAGGGGGTGTCAAGCTTCTTCTTGTTGGCCATACACTAGAGAAAGAATAGGTCTTGGTTGGTATAATTCACATTTGATTGTCTTATGTTGTTTACATTCCAAATAATGAAATCCTTAAGCATGACTCTTTATTTTAGATGCCTTGCTATTATTGGAGTTGTTGTTTGAGCTTCCTTTGATGATGGATTTCCAAAATTCATTAAGTATAATCTTAAACATGAGGGGTTGCTATGAGTACCCCTAAACTTATAACCTCTAGGGAATTTGCTAATTCCTTGGGTGCTTCTTATATTATTTTTTAAATAACTGAAATTTAATAAAGCCTGGTTTCTTTACCTTATCATAATAATCATCTAACACCTTTAAGGTAACTAAGAACTCGACCGTCAGCTCTAAATAGGCTAGTTCTTTGATTCTTGAGAAGAATGTCCAACCAATCCCTTTCATTAATTCTTTAACATTTTCTACTAGCTTATATCTCTTGAGGTCATTTCAATCATTGAATTTTCTTGCACTTATCTTTCATCTGACTTTCTTATTTTCTAACTCTTTTTCCTCATCCATTTTGAGAAGAATTTTATAAGCACTTGTTTGGCAATTCCTTAGTAGTGGGCTCTATTTCTTTTTAAAAATATATCTTGGCTTTCCCTTTGCCTTTAGTACCCCTTCTCGATTTCTTCAAAGTAAGAGGAGTAGATGAGGTTCTATAATTGTCTTCCTTTTAACATTTCAAAGAGAGGCCAAATCCTCCTCTAAACTTGAGCTTGAATCTGGTTGTGGGTTCTTTATGGTAGTCTTCTTATAACTTTTGGTTAATGGAGTTTTGGGGGCTATGGTCTTTGAGTTAAGCTTAAAGGGAGTTTTGATAGTGCTCAGTGATTTCTAGGGTTGAATTCACAAGAGAAAAGAGAGAAATTTATATATAGAAAGCTTGAGAGAGAGATTTTAAAGTGAGTTTAAAAATAAAATACAACAATTCTAAATGTAGCACCAGTGAAACATGACTGTGTTATGAATTCTTTAATGGTTGTTCCAAAAGCACAGGCCAAATATCTCCTTATGCCATAGCCATGGACCTAATCCACCACGCTCTACCTGTACGAGTGCATTACCTAGCCCTACCAGCTTATCTTTCACTAGGCAGGGACTCGACACCTCTTTGAGGATTCCCCAGATCAAACCCATGACCAGCGGACACGAGGGAGGCTCTGATACCAATTCTACCAAAAGCCTAAACTAATGGATAGAGGTCCAAAGATCTTCTTATGCCATATCCATGGACCCAATCGTTAAGCTAGATTAATTCCACTTTGCTCCGTAATGACCATAATTCATTTGCATTCATCATTGAAAATGCTCTTAAAGATTGTTAGTACTCCATAATGATTATTGATTCTTTCATAATGTTGGGTTTTGTAGAATAAACACAATGAAAAAATAAAAATTTTAACGTACAAAACCCATCAAAGATCCATGCAATTCGGTTAAATCAAGAAGAGAGATGTGAAAAACCTTACTAGTTTGGACAAAAAAGGTAAGATTGATAGAAGGTAGAGAGAGGGGTTTACACCGTAACACCTAATCTCGAGTTTGGACTTATATATATATATATATACACATATGTGTGTACACACACACACCTACACACACATATTTGCATGTGTGAAGGTTCTTAATTTGATCTAACCTATCAGAAAAATATTATTCTAATTCTTTTTTCGCATTATATCTCAATTGAGCATAAAACATGAATCATGTCATCCTTATATAGTTCAATTATTTCTCAATCTCCAAATAGACTGACGTAAAATAACATTGATAACTTTTATCAATTCATCTTTACATGGTCATGCAATCTCTTCAATCTAACTTATCGAAGAGCCCAAAGATATATTTTTCATAAATACATGAGGGATAAATTTCTTCTCTATCACTCATATTCCTTTATATGATTTAGTTCATGTCTAATATTGGTCCGTAGGATAATCTAGTTAAAGATATTGTTGGGCCATACCAAAACATGAAGTTCATCATATTGGATTCCATGATGATTTTCAGGTCAAACGATTAAGTTAATTTTATTGTATGAGAATCACTTAAGATAATTTATCCATTTAATGTTCTTATCGCGGATCAATCCAATGCAATATTTCTTAAACATGTAACTATGTGTTTGATTTAATATCCCATATACATGATAAATAAAATATAATCATCAAGTAAAAAAACATACTAGTCTTTATTCATTATTATTCGAATAATAATGAATGACTAGGGATAATTTAAAATAGAATTCTCTACAGGTAAAGGTTTTATTATCAAATCACATACATGATGACAATAGATAGAATTATCTATTCGTGGAATTTATCATTTAGCAATAACAAAAGAGATATTTAATAAAATGCAACCATGACATTATTAAGGAAATATCCATTACAAGCATTGGCCTAGGACATATAACTAACACTTAGCTTATTACATCTAATGATTGTTGGCTATTCTATAATAGATGTTGAGTGTGTTGCTCAATCAGAAAAATCTTTTAAAATAATTTTAGAGAGGGATTTTTAACTTGAATCTTGTTGATGAATATAATAAATTAAATCCAATGATAAAATCATGAACTTAACTAAATTTGGACACTCTAATTAAGATAATTCACAAGCAAAACTTTTTGTTATCAAAGCTAAAGTCTTAATTGTGATCAATCATACAACACATATAAGATCAAACATTAAAGGAGTAAAAAGAAGATCAAACATTAAAGGAGTAAAAAGATAAACTTGGTTGAGCTCTTACATGGTGCTCTAATCAATCATTCCTAGCTCTACGTTGATGAATTACATTCTCTTATCACAAAGAGGCTTAGTGAATATATTTATCAATTGATAGTTAGTATTAACAAATTCCAAAACAACGTCTCTATTTTTAATGTGATCTCTTATAAAATGATGCCTAATATCTATTTGCTTACTCCTAAAATGTTGGATGCGGTTCTTAGTCAAATTGATTATTAGTATTAATAAATTTCAAAACAACGTCTCCATTGTTAATGTGATCTCTAATCAAATGATGCCCAATATCTGTGCTTACTTCTAAAATGTTGGATGGGGTTCTTAGTCAAATTGATTGCACTAGTGTTATCATATTTTATGGCAATAATGATAAGCAATTACTTTTATAATCATGTAGTTATTATTTCAATCCAAAAGATTTATGCACAACATAATCCAGTTGTAACATATTTAGCTTCTACAGTTGATAAAGCAACTGAGTTTTGCTTTTTGCTACTCCAAGGCATTAAAGATTATCCTATTAATTGACATGTTCTCGGAGTGCTTTTCTTATCTAAGGTATAGTTAGCAAAGTGAACATCTGAGTATGCTTTTAATTCAAATGAATATCCATTAGGGTACCAAAACCCTAAGTTTGGTTTACCATTCAAGTATTTCAAAATATATTTAACAACATGTGTGAGTCCCTCAAGAGTTTTGCGGCTGCGTTCGAACGAGTGAAATCTTACTTGCGACTCCTATCTTTATCAATCATCAGGGGATTGAGAGGAAAAAGGGTCGTACTTTGGTAATAACCCCTAATCGTGGCACGTGATTAGTCCAATGAGGGGGGCTTTCTTAGGCCTTGCATAATTTTAAAGCCCTTAGTCCACAATGGTGGTCATTGGGGGACTAAAAGCGAGATAATATGTTAGTACTACTCCTAAGGAATGTGGAGTCGCCACTCAACTTTGTCAAAACAGGAATCCGAGAAAGGCAAAATCTGAACCTATCCTAAGTCAATTAAATGTCCATTTCATCTTTACCCCATTAGAGATTGTGTTCGAAAATTAGGTAAGACTTGGGGAAGACGTTAGGCACCTCTAAACCATTTGGATATTGGGATTTGACCTTCATGCATCTAACATACATCTAAACATGATCCATTTCAACAGGTCAAGTCATTAGCTTAAAAGGGGAGAGGGGTCATGCATCTTAGTATAGGGTCTTGGCATGCATCACCATCCATTCATAGACATAATCATCCATAATGGGGAAAGGGGTCATGTGACATGGCATAAGGTTTTAACATGCATTATCATCCATTCACATAAAATGTAACCATGTATAATCACATAATCCATATGGAAAAGTGGTTAAGACTAAGTTCATGGTCTAACTCCAATTAATTACACCTACACCTAAAGGAAGAAACAAGTTAGTAATGACTTAATATGAGGAGTAACCAAAGAAAACTTGAAATAAGCCAAGAGAGACAAATAAAGTCCAAAGTAATTGTCTTACTTTATCTCCAATGTCAAGGTGTCCTAACACTCATTCTAAGTACATGATAACACATTCAATCATCACAAAATAGAATGTAAGACATAAATAAAATGCATGAATGATGAACAAAAGGAAAGATGAACATATAATGTAAGACACTTGGAGGACATTGAATGACCTAGGGTAATTATTCACCTCAAATGAGATCTTAGGGTTGATGAACCCTCCCTTATATTGCTCATAAAGAGACAAAAGTATATGACATTACTAACTATTACAAAAGTTAGGATGCCAAATCAAAAGGAGAAATTGAAGAACCAAAGCACTATTCATATAACTAATACATGAACCCCAACATTAAAGAGGGCTTCAAGGTCAAGGAAACTCAAGTTACTTAATTGAATACTGCCTCTCCATGTCTAAAACAAAATCAAAACCTAATTTTAAACTTAAAGGAATAAGAGAAAATAAAAGCCTTTTAGGTTGAAGTAGCAAAGGAAGTCAATTAGAAAACTAAGAAAACTTCAGTTTTAAGGTGAATAGAGGTCTTAAGCCATTGAACCTCACCCTATTTTGTCATTGAGTCTTAAAACATCATAAAAAGGTGCCTTAAAAAAAAAAGAAATATGAATGAACAAAGAGAAAACTTTTTGTTGTGTTGCAAGAAACCTAGTTTGTATAACCATGGAGAAGGGTCGTACAACCTTAATGTAATGGGCTTCCAAAACCCAAAAAAAAAAAAAAAAGAAGATAAAAGAAAAAAAAGGGAAGAAAGGATCATGGGTTTGTCCTAGTGATGTCTTTGCCCTCAAAAGCACATAACAAGTTCAATATCCTCTAAAATGCTTAAGATAATGCATAAATGCAAAGATAAATGCAAAGATAAATGCCTAGTTCTACCTTAAAAAAAGTTAGGGTTTGTATTTTCTACATTTAGAAGTGTCTAAGAATTGATTTTGGTAGAGTTTTATTCGAGTTTCCTAGCGTCTCATCCTTCTTCAACATGGGAGAGGAGGTTATTTATAGGTGTTGGATGGGTGTACAATGTTAGAAATAGTTTTGGTTGCACCATGGACGTATCAAATCATAGAGAAAGAAAGTATTGTTCTGAAATTAAGATTTGCATGTAGGTTGCATAACCAAAAATGGGTTGTACATACTTTACAACCTTAGGATTTAAATGGGGACTAATTTCATATGGTTCTATAGTCTAAGTTTTAGCAAGGGCTATACAACCTTACTTGATGGGCTATACAACCTATCTAACTTGGCAAGCAACCTTAGGCTTAGCTTGGACCTTCTATTGGGGTTTGGTCTTAGGCTTGGTCTTAGGCTTTTCCAAGGTTCTCTATGGCCTTCCATCCGATTATTTAGGTAATTCTCTTTTCATTATGGGGATTTGGTTCAGTGATTTCATCATTGGGCTATATATCCTGAGGTCCAAATCTGATGCATACAACACGCAAGTGTGACTTCTTAGGATTAAATTGATATCTCACACAAACACACATTAAAAATGATATCTGACCTAAAAGCAGTGAGATAAAGTAAGCTACAAATCATACCTCCATATAACTTTTAATCTATTGCCTTACCATTTTCATCAATGTCAAGCTTTATGTTTATGCTCATTGGTGTCTTACATGGCTTGCTTGTGTTCATAGTAAATCTTTTAAGTAAGTTCTTAGTGTATTTGGCTTGATTAATGAAGATTACTTCCTTTCATTGTTTGATTTACAAACTAAGGGAGAACTTGAGCTCTCCTATCATGCTCATTTCAAATTCACTTTAAAAAAAATCTTCACATAAACAAATATTAGTAGTACCAAATATAATATCATCTATATAAACTTGTGTAATCAAAATATCCCTTTTATGTTTTTTAGTAAATAATGTGGCGTTTACTAAATCTCTCGTACTAGGCTTTTAAAGCTTGTTTAAGGCCATGCAATGCCTTAGTGAGTTTGTAGACATGATTTGGACGTTCATGGTCTTCAAAACCAAAAGGTTGTTCCATACACAATTCCTCTTATGCCAAGCCATTTAAGAAAGCACTTTTAACATCCATTTGGAATAGTTTAAAAATCCATGTATGTAGCAATGCAAGTAATATCCTAATTATCTCTAACCTTACAACAAGTGTAAAGGTTTCATCATAATCTATTCCTTATTCTTTGTTGTAACCTTTGACTACTAACCTAACCTTAGTCATGGTACCTAACTCATTTAACTTATTTCTAAAGACCCATTTTATTCCAATAATGGAATGATCCTTAGGCCTTGAAATTAAGGTCCATATCTTGTTTCTTTCGAATTGATTAAGCTCTTCTTGAACAACAAGAATCCAAAGCTCATCCTTTATAACTTCATTTATATTTTTAGGCTCAATAAGAGATATAAAAACAATATTATTGCGTGTATTTCTTAATGATTATCTCATTATTACCTAGTTAGATGGATCATTTATTGATGAGTTCCTTTGGGTGGTCCTTCTTGTATATCCAATCCTTTTTAAGAAGAATGTGTTCTATGCTATGAGTGGTAGGAGGTGTATTCTCATTTATTTCATTATCAACATCTTCTTCTTTTTATTGAAAAAGTTAGGTTAGATTAGTCAAGCACTACATGCATTGACTCTTTTACTACAAAAGTTCTCTTGTTGAACACTCTATACTCTTTACTTGTGTTGGAATAGCCTAAGAAGATTCCTTCATCTAATTTGGAATCAAACTTACCAAGGTTGCCTTTAGTATTTATAATGAAACACTAACAACTAAGCACTCTAAAATATGCAATCTTAGGTTTCCTATTATTCCATAACTCATAAGAAGTTTTCTTAAAGATAAGTCAAACTAGAACTTTATTTAAGAGTAACATGAAGTGTTATTAGTTTATACCTAAAAATATTTTAGTAAGTTATTCTCATTTAATATGGTTCTTTCTATTTCTTGAAGAGATCTATTCTTTTTTTTTTTTTTCTAACACACCATTTTGTTGTGGTGTTTTAGGTGTTGAAAATTGTGTGAAATGCCATGTTCATCATAGAAACTTTGAAACCTAACATTTTTAAATTCACCATCATGGTCACTCCTAATGACTGTGATTTTTAAATCCTTTTGGCAAAGGATTTAGATGCATTAAAATAAAAATCCTTATGAGGAAGGAATAAGACCTAAGTATACCTAGAAAAGTTATCTACTATGACAAATGCATAATGCATGACTCCTAAGCTAGTAATGATTGTAAGACCAAATAGATCCATGTGTAGCACATGAAGATGTCTTGTAAAACTTACCTTATTCTTAGCTTTGAAAGAAGACTTGACTTGTGTACAACTTTGACATGCAACATATACATTATCCTTAAAGAAGTTAATATTAGGAAGTCCTTCAACTGAGTTCTTCTTCATCAATTTGTTGATTAACTCTCTGCTTGCATGTCCTATACTTATAAGATAAGTCTGTTGTTCATCAACTATTGTAACAAAACATTTGACATCATTGTTAGTGTGAGCACTAGATTCTAGATTATTGGGATGCAAGCCTAGTGATGAGAAACTAAATGAATTCTTTCTTAAAGGATGGAGGAAACAATGCTCAAGAACATGCAAAAGATTGGAAAAAGCCTTAAATCAAACCTACCTTTCAAACAACCTAAACTAAGATAACTTTTGAGGGAATGAAGTAGCTATCTATACAACTAACTTAAGAAGGCTGTACAGACCATTAATTAGCTATACAGACAACCTTTAAAGCTCTAATAATAGGAAGCTTCTAGAACAGTGATCTATCAAGCTTAGAGGCCAGTATATCCAACCTAAGATTTGTACAATTGGTCTATATAAATAATTAGTCAAGCTTAAACTCTAGAATATTCATTGATCTTATCATCATAGAATGTGTGAAAATGAGGAATAAGGCGCAATCTGTGCCATAAGGCACATTTGTAACCCTTTCTCTATAAATACCCTTCATTTTGAAAAGAGATAGGAGAGGCCAAGATAACCTTAAAAAAACTTTACTAAATTGAACTTTCAAACCTTAGAATAGCTATTCTCAAATAAAAGTCCTAAATACCTTAACATTGGACTAAATAACTAGGTAAATTTAATTTTTACACCTTTCTAAGCATTTTTTTCCTTTGAATTTAGAGAATCCTACATACAAAATAGCTTTAAGGGCCAAGAGACAAAGATCAATACATCTAATGACCCATATTGCCCTTCCCTTTCTTCTGTTTCCCTTTCCCTTTCTTCTCCTTCCCTTTCCCTTTCTTCTCCTTCCCCTTCTTTTCTCCCATTTCGAAACTACCTAGAACATACTCAATAGTCTATATAAACATTTAATTATTTGTATAGATTATTGTGAGGTCTGCACGTACCACTAGTTAGTCTATACAAACCTCTGTTATTATTTACCATCATTATTCATAATAAGCTTTCTATTTATTATTCTTTGTATCTTTTTGTTTTTGCTATGTTTCTTGAGCTTAATAACAAGAGGAATGGGGCAGATTGCCACAACCAATAACCTTCATTCCTGACCTTTAGGCAATATTTTAGAAATAGACTTGAATTAATTTGTATAATATACCTCTTATATGCTTTAATTCTTTTTTCTTGCTAAATAGGTTTAGCTATGTTTAAGTATGAAAGTGAGAGGTTTTATAGATGTTTAGGGTATTTATGATTTTGTTCACTTTTCATCACAAACCTTTGAAAGAGCTTAAATTAGCCTCCATAAGGCTAACTTAGCCTTTTCACCCTTTTAGGGGAATAGGTAGTACAAATATTGCATTTAAGGAGGAAAGTTTTACTGACTTCTTTTTGGTGATTTAGTCATTTCCACATTCTAGCTTGCATACTAGCCTTTTCATGGCTATGAATGTTATCTTCTTTGCTCTTGGCACATCCAAGTTGTTTAGGGAAGATTAGAAGAGGATTTTAAGAACTATGACTCCTTATTGAACTTTAATGTTTTGCCTAAATGAATTCATACATCCATTTACATGCTTGCCACTTCATACACCTTTATTGATGTGTATCCATGCCATTAATGCATCTTTTGACTTATTAGATGATTTTGTGAATATAATGATGTTTCTTGGATAGTAGAATGAGACCTTAATTGACCCTCAATGAGATAAATAACAATGGTGGAATAGAGGGTTAGTGACTTAGGCCTTTCCATATATGGTAAAGGAGATGTGATTCTTTTTAGTTGTTTAATTTGATAAAGTTTGAGGCTATTTCACCTTATGTTTGACTTATGTTTTAAGGGCTAACTTGTGCTTATTTTCACAGGTTGGAAGGATTAACCAATGCATTGTTTGTTATCATTTACTTAAGTATATGATTCCCCTTTTGTGCTCAAATATGTATCCCCATCGTCATAAATATTGCTAATAGTGTTTAATTATTGTGAATGGATGACTATATGATAAATGAATGTTTAAGGCCACCTAAAAGGGATTAAATAATCAACAAGGCTAAAATTGGAAATATGAACCAAAGATACTTAAAGAATGGATTTTAAAATCATAGTAGCTTAGGGATGCCTAACTTCTTTTCGACATTGTATCCAATTCCTGAACTTGATCTCTGATGGGGTAAGGATAGATTGGGCCTTTTAATTCACCTATTAGACTTAAAACCTATTTTGGCTCAAAATTTTATCTTAACTAGAGTCAGGTGGTGACTCTAGTCAAGTGTTAGGGATAGTACTGAAGTATCATCCCACCTTGGCATCCCATTGGCCACTTGATTTCAAAAGAGTTTTCAAGCCAACTTGATCGGTTTGTACCTATGTATGACCCCCCCTCATCTTCCTGAGCCCCTCGATGGCTTATAAAAGATTAGGAGTCGTAAGCGAGATTCCACTCGTTCATATGTAACCATGAAATTGAGGCACACTAATTAGTTAAAGAATTCAAATCAATAACATAAATGATTTATGCTCTTCTACCAATCAATAAAAGCTTATTTTCACTTATCTTTGACACATAACAAGCTTGTGATTCAAATATAACCTTAAACCTTTGTTGCACAATTGACTTATGCCAAGAAGGCTATTTTTTCAACCATCAACTAAAATAAGCTTATCAAGATCAGTGAATCAACATTCTTACCTACTTTACCAATGCCTATTATCTTTGCCTTGTCATTATCTCCAAAAAATACATTCCCAAGTCTCTCTATCATTTTAAGTTTGCTGAAGAACTTGACATCATCTTTCATATACTTAGAACATCCACTATCATGGTACCACTCATCTTTTTCAACCTTGGATTGTAAGCACACCTACAAGATAAAGAATTTATTTATTTTCAGGTATCTAAATTCTCTTGCGTCCTTGAGGATTAGCTCTTATCATGCCTTCTAGCTAGGCAATGATATGTAATATGACCATACATACCATAATAATAGCATTTACCAACAAAATATATACGATTTTTTTTGCTTTAAAGATGATGTTCATAAACTATTTCTTATATGTATGCCTCATTTGTGCATTAGACCTTGGTGTAGACCATTTGGAAGTATATCATTGACTTTGAAGATATTGGATGTGTCCATTCATTTGGATTCTTTAAAGAGACGTGCATATAGGTGCTTCTAGGCATATTTTGGTAAATTTTAGGTGTATGCCATTTATCATATCTATATTCATTGTCCCTTTTAGGCTTATGGGTTTGGTACATAAATGTATAATTACTCTTAGTGTGAGTAGGTGTCTTGTAGTAGGATTTTTGGCTTTGCTCTATTTATCTTAGAATTTTAGTTTGCCTTTTATGGAGCCTTAGGTTATGTAACCTTTGAAAGACTAGATGTCTTTGTGTCTTTAGCTCTCACAAATATGGTTTGACAGATGAAAAGAGTAGAGGAAGAGGATGTATTGTATCCTAGTCCATGT
>CATIWR010692994.1:0-16808 GCA_949677035.1 Omphalea diandra | reverse complement strand
ACCTTATTATTGGCTCTGGCAGGCGCTCTACTATTGAGCTCTCTTCATGATCAAATTACACTTAAAAAAATTTCGCAACAATCAATTCCATTTTAATTCAGCATTTTTCTTCCTTTTCCTTAAAAAAAAAAATTGTGCCATTTAGAGAACACACACACACATATATATATATATATATATATATATATATATATATATATATATATATATATATATGCGCGCACACACACACACACACACACATATAAAACCGTCATAGTCAAACCATAGCCACGTGCGTGACTCCTATCATGCACATATATATATATGCGCACACACACACACATATAAAACCGTCATAGTCAAGCCATAGCCACGTGCGTGACTCCTATCATATATATATATGCGCGCGCACACACACACACACACATATAAAACTGTCATAGTCAAGCCATAGCCACATGTGTGACTCCTATCATATATATATATGCGCGCGCACACACACACACACACATATAAAACCGTCATAGTCAAGCCATAGCCACGTGCGTGACTCCTATCATGCACACGACTAACTTAGTGGCGTGTGTAACATGAGTCATGCACGTGACTCGACTTCCTAAAAAAAAAAAATAGGTAGCATCACACACTATTTTTTCATGTTGATTTGCTGATGAGTATATTTGGAAAACATTGGGACTTCATGACTGTATGGTTCAGTTATTGAATTTCTTGGGGCTACTAAAATTACTGCGGATGCATACACCTGTTTTTGTTGAACTCTGCCCTGAATTTTTTTACTACATTCACAATGGATGCCAAAGATAAGAAATTTATATGTAGACTACTAGGGTAGGAATATAAGCTTGATTATGCCTTGTTGTTGAGTATTTATGATTTTAAAAAAGTGGCAAATGTGAAACCAATTTTAAATTCAAAAAGCATACTTTTTGGAAGGAATTAACTAGGCAATCTAAATTTAATGCACATAAGGTCTCTAATTTGGTCATTAAGGATACTTGTTATG
Source organism: Omphalea diandra (assembly GCA_949677035.1). Classification (NCBI taxonomy): domain Eukaryota; kingdom Viridiplantae; phylum Streptophyta; class Magnoliopsida; order Malpighiales; family Euphorbiaceae; genus Omphalea; species Omphalea diandra. Next base: position 15,802 of record CATIWR010692994.1, on the reverse strand, counting down.
TCATTATTCATAAATATTTATGCCATGATGTTTTTAGAAAAAGAGAAAGTAATAAGGTGTCTTTAAATGAGCTTTTTTTTCTATGGTGAATTCTTATATTTCTATTGATTTGTTGTATGTGAATTCTCATCCAAACTCTTTTATTAGTATGGGTCATATGGTTACTACTTTATATGACAAATTGACATATTTGATCCTTCTAGACTGACTGAGATTACAAAGGCCCCATTGTTTATCTTAGGCATTTCAGCAGTTGGGCCTAATTTTTCAATGACCACCTGTCAGTTGGCTTACTCTTGTAGATAGGAAGGGTAAGCATGCAACTACGACATCAAATGGTAAAGAGGTTAATGTATGAGATAATGATAAGGCAGAGGATGATGTCCTCATATGGAAATAGGTGTTATAGTGCTTCGATGCCTTTGATGAAAGCAACTGATAGCTTCATGCCAAAGTCGACTCCATGGATCATCAATTGATACTTATGTCCTAGGACCAATACTACATAACTACAAACTAATGAAGTGTATTGAGCTCTCCAGATTATGAACACTTTGTCCATCTTAATCACCTTAGGCACAACCATCAGGGAAGTCCTCCTTTTCTCTTACTATTTGTTATTTTCTTTCTGTGGGTTTCGTGAACAATAAAGATAATGTTCATCTTCAGTATGAGGGAGTTTAATTTATGTGTTTTTGCAAATGACTTTTCTTTTTCATTTAATTTGTTGTCACTTATGATATTTGATTTTTGTGTGTTATTTGTTACTTTTAAGGTGTGTCAAACAATTCTTATTTAATAATAATTATGTTTACAATTGATAATTCTTGAGGTAATTAATAAAAGTCTACATTTTTGCTAAAGAAATATAATAAGGTCTAGTCTTAAATTCAATAGTTATTTTATGACCCTTAATTATAAATTTTTTAATTTTAAAGCATGAACACCATTATGCTTGAGATTTGAATAGGTGTTTGAGCCTTGGAAAAGTAATTTTCTTTTCATCCATAAGTTATAATTTCTAATGCAAAAAAAAAAAGTAAATTCAGTAATATTAATTGCTTTATTGTCTATTATCTATTTCTTTGTGTTGGTACTTAGTAAGTAAAGATGTTCATTATCAATGTTTATCTTTGCGTCAAATGATTACCAATTCATGAGTATGTTAAGCATTCTAAATATGTTTTATGCTTAGCAACTAGGGGCATTCACAATATTGTTTGCTTTTGTGTAAAAAAGCTGACAATGATTTTAAAAGAAAAAATTATTTGCATATATGGGATTTGCATGGATATTTGGTTTTGATAGGTGAATATATTTCTTTTTAGGTTGAACCACCTACTTTGATAGATGGTATATGTGGTTGATTCAATTTTTTTTATAATTAAGGTGATAATGAATTATTAAATGAAGGATTGATTCTTAACTAAATTGTTTTTATGAGATATAGATGTACATTAGCTTAATCTATTTGTTGGTTACCAATGAGAACAAAAATTATGACAAGGCTATTTTTTAACTAAGAATTGATTTGTGTCTTTTTGGGTGAGTTTAGTTAGAATTTTGTTGCTTGAAGACAAGCAAATCTTCAAATGTGGGGGAGTTTGATGTGTGTAATTTAACACACATATTCGAGTAAATTTTTTTTAAGATGTTTTATTATTTTCTCAATTAATTTAGGGTAGTAATTATGTTAACTTCATTAATTTCAAGATTCTATTGCCTAATTTGAATTATGATCAATTTTGGAAAAATTTCAAGGTTGGGAGCAATTTTTTATTGTAACACGTACATTTTGGGTAAAAGCATGTTGTGCATGTGACAAACATTACACGTGACACTTTGCTCAGTTACAAGCGTGATGTTCGTCACACAAGCGACTATTGCAGTGCTACTTATTGTCACACGTGTGACAAATGTCGTGCACACGTGTGTGACACCAAATTATTCCCAAAACTTGCAATTTTTCTTTTTACGTGGAAAATGTAAGATCCAGGTCCGGCTCTACTAGAGGTGAAAAAGCACTCTTGAAAAGGACCTTTTTGGCTAGAGAAACTCAATGATTAGAAGATTGAAGAAAGTTCTTTTCTGGCTTTCTCTCGATTCCTTTGTATTCATTTCATTTTTTCATTTCCTTTTGTATAAACATTATGTTCAGTTTATTATGTTTATGGACAATTAAAGCCTCTGCTAAAGTGACGTGTGTAATCTAGTGGAATTGCTTTTGATATCAATGATTAATTTTTATTATTCATCATCGTAATTATTTATTTGATCTTCTTGTGCTGATTATGAATTGTATGATTGATCACCATATAATTTTGATCTTACGATTTATATGATGAACTAACAAGTGAAATATAAACCTAGATAGAGGAGATTAAACACAAACCTTTAGGTAAAGAAATATATCTAAATCTTTTTGGTTTGTTAATTGAGACTTAATAGATCCAATCAAGAAAATAACTTTTGATGATTAGTTATTTGTTAATTAGATACAACTTAGTGACTCAATGGAGCATTAAGGTAAATTAGGAATGCACTCATGAATCATTGTGAGCATTAATAATCATTAGTTAATTCTCACTAAGTGTAACCTCAAAGCTCTAGTGTTTCACATATATGATTTTCCTTTAATTAATTAAGTTTCTATAAATTTAATTTCATTCTCATTTTTAATATTCTTACAGACCAATAAGAATTAATGAAATAACAATAAGCATTATCCTTGCAGATCGACCTTAATAAATTATTTGTGTTATAATTAACACTATACACTGCTGATAATTGCTTATGATCCATACTGACCATGAAAGATTGAACTACCTCAAAGGAGAAAAAAAAGTTTAATAAAACGCATACGAAGTAAAGTGCATTCATATAATCCTATCCATATGTGATAAGGTACAAACAAGGAAAGGAAAATGTTATTGTCAATCCTTTGCCACAAAGGTATGTACTTCTTTCTACTATTGATGCTACGTTTTCAGGGTTTGAATATATTAAAGATTTATATAAAACCGACCATGACTTTTGCAAGTTTTATGTTGCATGTGAGAATGTTGCATATGAGAAATACAATAAGAATAATAGGTTTTTATTTAGAGATAACCATTTGTGTACGCAAAATACTATAGGAATAATAGGTTTTTATTTAGAGAACCATTTATGAATAATAGGTTTTTATTTAGAGATAACCATTTGTATACGCAAAATACTATAGGAATAATAGGTTTTTATTTAGAGAACCATTTGTGAATAATAGGTTTTTATTTAGGGATAACCATTTGTGTATGCATATGAGTGGCATGAGTGAATTGCTTATAAGGGAAGCACATGAGGGAGGATTGATGGAAACTTTGGTGTGAAAAAAAATTTAGATATTTTGTATGAACACTTTTATTGGTCTAACATGCAATTAGATGTGCAAAAGATTTGTGATAAATGTGTTACATATAAACCAACTAAGTCTATATCAAAACCTCATCGATTGTATATGCTAGCATGCCTTGGATTGATATTTCAATGGACTTTGTTTTGGGTTTGCATTGGTCTAAGCATGTAAATGATTCAATTTTTATTGTTGTTGATCTTTTTTTTTTTTTTTTGAATGGCACACTTTTTCTATATCATAAAATTGATGATGTCATTAACAATGCAATTTTATTTTTTAAAAAAAATTGTACGATTGCATGGTATGCCTAGAATTATTATTAGTGGCAACGATATAAAAATTCTCAATTTCTTTTAAAAAATTTTATGGGGTGAATTAAAGACTAAGTAGTTGTTTTCTACTACATGTCACCCACAAACTAATGGACAAACTGAAATTATTAAGAGAATTTTAGGACAATTATTACGTGTTTTGATTAAAAAGAATTTAAAAACATGGAAGAATGTTTGCTACATATAGAATTTGCATATAATCATAATGTGCATTCATCTACTCATTATTATCCTTTTGAGATTATTCATGGTTTTATTCCATTGAGTCCATTGAATTTGTTTTCTTTGCCTTTGAATATACTTCTGGATTTAGATGGTAAAAAGAAGGTTAAAATTGTTAAAGCTTTATATGAAAAGGTGCATATGAACATAGAGAAAAAGAATGAAAAAGTAGCCTAACAAGCCAAGAAGGGGTGTGTGAAGATAATCTTTGGACCTGGTGATTGGTTTTAAGCTTTAGCAAGAAAAGATTTCCTAATCAAAGAAAATCTAAGCTAGACACTATAAGACATGGTCCATTTCAAGTTTTGAAAAGAATTAATGATAATGCTTATAAAATAGATTTGTTTGGTGAATATGAAGTTAGTACTACTTCTAATGTTTAGTACTACTTCTAATGTTTCTAATTTATGTCCTTTTTATTTTGACGAGGTACACAATTCAAGGATGAATCTTTTTCAGGAAGAAAGAAATGATGCAAGCCAAGGAAGCACCAAGTAAGAGGATCCAATTCAATATAAAGGACTAATGACAAAGGCACACCTCAAGAAGTTTGAAGAAGCTTTAGGAATGTTTATGTAAGAAGAAATCAAGAAAACAAGCACTGGACTAGGGATTAGAGCATTTAGTGGACCTTTTTCATAAGGAAAAAATGGTCATTTCTACATTTCAATTTCATGTATGGGTCCTTAAAATAAAATCTACAAGTCTAACTCTTCAAATGGAGTAATTTGCAATAAAGTAAGAGGATGGTCCCTTTCAAGTCTTGGAAAGAATTAATGATAATGATTATAAAATAGACTTGCCTTGTGAGTATGGAGTTAATGCTACATTTAATGTTTCTAATTTATCTCCTTTTGATTTTGACTAGTTACATAATTCAAGGATGAATCTTTTTGAGGAGGGAGGGAATGATGCAAACTAAGGAAGCACCAAATAAGAGGATCCAATTCAATATAAAGGAACATTGACAAAGGCATGCCTCAAGAAGTTTAAAGAAACTTTAGGAATGTTTGTGTGAGAAGAAATCAAGAAAACAAGCTCTGGAGCAAGTATTAAAACATTTAGTGGATATTTTTCATAAGGGAAAAATGGTCATTTCTACACTTCAATTTCATGTATGGACCCGTAAAATGAAATCTACAAGTCCAACTCTTCAAATGGAGTAATTTGCATTAAAAATGTTCTAGAAGATTTTAAAAGGTTACATAAAGGTTCTAAAAGATTCCAAAAAGTTTTCAAGATTATTTCAAGCATCTTTAATTGTAAGAACATAAACCTAGGAAGACACATAGAGGAGGTGATTAAGGCATAGTCAAAAGGTCAAAAAGTCAAGCTAAGTATCTTCCAAGACATGTTAGATCTCAGGAATCTCTCCTCTTCCTTTATTGGTCGAATCCTATTTCTTCTTTAGTGTATGATTTTAATTATTTTTTATTAGAATTATTAAATAATGTTTTAGGAATATTTTCTTCTTCTTGGCCAAATAGGCATAAGACTTTTTCCTATTTACTTTTCTTTTCAATTTCCACAATAGGATTAAGTCTTTTACTCTTAATTAATTAAGCTTCGTAATGCCTATAAATAAGCCTTCAAAAATGTGTAAGAAGAAACTTTTAATCATCAATATAATTTTGATTTTCATGTGAAAAAACTTTCTTCTTTGGTTCTTAAAAGGACTTAGTGAATTTATCAAGTGAAGGATTGATATGTTCAAACTAATTTAAACCTAAACTTAAAATTGATATAGTTAATCTTAGATTTGGCTTAAAAAACCTTTAATTCTTTATAACTTAGGTTGCTACAAACAAGTTTTCTAGAGATCTAGTTGAAAATTAGAGTTATTCTTTGCTTAATTAATTGAAAGATCCTTAGCATTGGTTTCAACATTGTATATGGGTTTGGCATAAGTTGCCCATGTTCATGTCATTACTACTTATTGTTTATTGTCATAAACCTACTATTTTTCATTTCCTACTTTGTTGGGATAAGTCATTAGAGAGAGTTAAATAAAATGAGTATTTTCCTCTATTTTAGTAGGATTTTTTTTTGTTACTAGTTAATATTTATTTGAGGAGAGTTTGTTTTGTTTCAAGTATATAAAGTTCTAGTATCTCATGTAATTCTTTCATGCTTCAATAAATTATTCAATTATTATCCAATCATCAGCCTCCTTTATTTTCCTTTTTTTTTCTTTTAATAACAAGGTAAAAAGGAAATTATTGAACCTACTAAGTTCTAATTCTTATTTTAATGATTACAAGCAAAGAGTTATTTATCTAACATTTGTGCAAGTTTTCTTAAGTTGATCTTGTAGGCCCCTCATTCCATATCTCAAGCATGATCAAGAAAATCACTTAGCAAGATTCAAATGCTAGAGTTTAGGGGGGGAGCTCAAATTGGTCCATAAATGTTGCGAATTCATAATGGGCATTAAGGCAGATCAATGAGTGTTGTGAGAATTCAATAAGGGTTGAGAAAGTCAAGTGTAAGAGGCAAAATTTGTAAGGTTCAATGATGATGGAAGAATTGATAAATGACTATTAAGCAAGAATAATGAGTGTTGAATGAAATTGACGATAATTTAAAAAGCTCAACAAATTTGCCTAATTCTTCTGAATATACCAATGACAATTAAGGATGTTGGCAATGAGCGTTGAGATGACCATATTTATACAAATCAATCAATATAATATATTTTTTATTCTTTAAGTTATATACTTTAAATCATAATAAATACATATTTTAAATGTGTAATCATAACAAATACATATTTAAATGCGTTGGTTTTATTTAAAAAGAGAAAATATAAATTTGAAATAACTTGTTTTCCTTATTTACTTAAATTTACATAATTTTTTAAGTTTGGTGGTCATAAAAAATTTATAAATGTAAATTTGAAATAAGTAAAATAAAACAAGAGAAAAGTAACAACTTTTTCTTTTCAAAAAAGAAAATTGGAACACAAAGTAATGTGGTAAATGAGAAGTAATCCAAACAAAACTTGGAATTATATAGCTAAATTTAATATATATAAGAATAAGAAATTGTTAATAATTTAACAAAAATGAATTAAGCCCTCTCTTCTAATTTCCATTCAAATTTTTTTAAAAAAATTTATAAATATTTTTATATAAAAATTTCAAGTATCAATGGGAAAAAATTTATAGTACTTTTATCCATTCATTAATAGTATATGATAACTGTTTTACGAGCTCAAACAAAATTTTAAATATAATTAATCAATTCTTTTAAATTATTGATCATTTAAAAAAACATGTATGATTATTTTTTTATTTTTATATGATAAATAATTAGATCATATATTATTTCTTAATTATAAATATTTTTTATATATTTATTATTGATTAGAGTCGTTAAAAGTTTGTTGAATAGATTGTTATACTACAAAAAATTAACAAAATACCGACATAATTATCGATGGATAGTGACAAAAATTTTTGTTGCTAATTACTGATTGATTCCCTTCAAAATAGTGATGAAAAAATAACTTAGCAACGGATTTGACATCATGTTGGACTAAATTGGTTAAACCTATGTCATAAGCCTCTTTTGATCTTTACAATGAAGATTGATCAGTTCTAATGTTTTGAGTAAGTGTTATTTTGCAAATTATAAGATTTATCTTCATTGGAAGTTGGATTCAAGTCAAAATCACTATCTTTTAGAAGAACATCTAAAATCACAATCGGTATCCCCTAAATCGTGATCGCGACATTGCTATTAGATGGATGGAGCTAGGGCAAAGGAATTCGCAGGTGAATTGGTAGTCGCGACTTAGCCGAAAGAGCATTAGTTGATTCATAGAGGAATTCGACGTGGCTTTCGCGTTAGAGGTAGTGACTGCGAATTTCATAGTGACAAAAGAGGGAACCAAAGCCACAACATGCCAAGTGTCCAAGGTAACCATTGAAAATCAAAAATCGAGAGGGCAAAAATTTGATCGCGACCGCAACTCAAGAAGTTATAGTTTCCTCACCAAACAGAGGAATTCGCAGTCTAAGTCGTGCCCAAGACAAAGCTAGCTCGCGACCGCGACTTTTAAGTAGTTGGTTGAACATAATTGTTATATTTATTGGACAACCAATAGATTAAAGACACATGGACTAGCCGTTAGACACAAAACAAGGTTTTCTATATCGATTTTAGGCTCCTCAGTGCAAATTGAAAATTCGCGACTGCGAAATGACAGTAACGACTGCAACTTTTGCCTAACAAGCATTTAATGTAAAATCTGCCTAGCACAAATTGGAGATTTAGGGATAGTTTTTGAGTAACATCTCTTTGGTAGATGTGGGTTATAAATACTCCACCAAACTGATGTAAATGCAAGAGAATTCAATTAATTGTAACCAAACTCTTGCCAATTTGCTACTCATTCTTTTACTCTTCTTTATGTATTATTGATTATTTGGTGTGGGCAATAAACACCTTTATAAATAGGCTGAGAGTTAGCCTAGATTATAAAACTCTTGTAAAAGGTTGAAGTGTGAGCCTATCCAAAACACTTGTGAGAGGTTTTTTGTGTGAGCCAAAAAACACAAGGTGTAAAGGTTTTATGTGAGCCATAAAACACAAGTTGTACAAGTTGGGTATGAGCTTGAAAACACTAGTTTAGTTGAGTGAAATACCCAATTATGAAGAATTAAGGAGTGGATGTAGGGTTTGTTAAGACCTGAACCACTATAAATTTTTTGTGTTTATTATTCTTTTTTTCTTCCTAACCTCTTAAACACCTTAACCTTCTTCTTAATTTTTTAAATCATCCACCAATTCAACCCCTCCATTCTTGATGCACTAAGCCAACAAGTGGTATCAGAGTTAAGTCTCACTCTAAAGCTTAATGGTGTGAGTAAAGATCATGATATAAGAAGGAATCCACACTCACCTCAAGCAATATTTTGGTGGAGCATACTATACTCATTAGAAGTATAAGATTGAAATCTATCTAGATAGTTATTTGTTAGAACTTTGGGATATTATTGCAAAGGAGTGGAAGACACCTATCAAAATGGCAGATGGAAGTGAAGAGTTAATACCTAAAAAGGAGTGGGTTGAATCACATAGGAGATTCAATGGAAGAAATAAAAGAGTCATGGCAATCCTTCAAAGTTCTCTCTCAAGAGAAGAACTTAGAAGGGTCTAATATTACCTTACTACTCATGGTATTTGGAAGGCCTTTGAGAACTATCATGAGGGCACCACCTTAGTGAAATCTAGCTGACTTGAGATGTATGTGATGGAGTGGGAGTTATTTATGATGAAGGAGGAAGAAAAAATCACAGACATGATAAATAAACTACTTGAAATCATCACCAACATAAAGAAGTTTTAGAGAATTCTCACCAATCATGAGGTAAATTCTAAAATTGAAATCTCTACCTCTTGAAAAATTTAGTGCAAGTGTGTGTAGTATCCAAGAGTCCAACCTGAAGATAGGAAAGGTGCCAACGAATGTCCTAATAGGTAACTCTTAACTCTTACAAAGCTTATCAAAGGGAAAGCTAGTGGAAGGTCTTCCTAAGCTAAGGTTCTCTAGAGACAGGACATATGATCCTTTCCAAATGGGGAAGTAACATCAATCTTCCTTCAAAGCAAAAAACATTGTAAATACATCTAAACCTCTTCAATTAATCCATATGGACTTAATAGGACCTACTAGGAGTGCTAGCATAGGTGGAAAACTTTATGCACTAGTCTTAGTGGATGATTACTCTAGGTTTACTTGGGTTTCCTTTCTAGCTCATAAGCATGATACTTTTGATGATTTTAAAAGTTTTGTAAAAAGGATTCAAAATGAAAAAGGTTATTTCATTTCTTCCATAAGAAGTGACCATGGAAAAGAATTTCAAAATGAGTTTTTTGAATCTTATTACCTAGAGAATGAGATTTTTCATAACTTTTTAACTCCTAGAACACCACAACAAAATGATGTTATAGAGAGAAAAAATAATATACTAGTAGAGATGGTTAGAATTATGCTCAATGAGTATTCATTACCAAATTACTTTTAGGTCGAAGCTATTAATACTTCATGTTATATTGCAAATCGAGTTTTCAAAAGGTCCATTCTTAATAAAACTGCTTATGAGCTATGGAATGGTAGAAAGCCTAAGTTGGCATACCTAAGAGTTTTTATATGTAAGTGTTATATCTTTGAATACCAAGGATAATCTTGGAAATTTTGATTCAAAAACTAATGAAGGCATCTTCTTAGGTTATCCCAACACTAGCAAAACCTATAGGGTCTTTAATAAAAGTTCAATAGTTGTTGAAAAGTTCATGAATATTGTGTTTGATGAATCTAATAAGTTTGATCTTAGGAAAGTTTCTTTGATTGATGATATTGTAGGTGATTTTGAAAAATTGGATTTAGAGGATACTATAAGAGAAAAAGATGAGGACCATGATGAAAGCAAATCATTAAGAGAAGATAAAAATCCTCAACATCAACAAGTGAAATCACCAAACCAAGATCTTTCCAAAAATTAGAGATTTTCTAAGCATCACCCCAAGGACTTAATCATTGGTGATACTTCAAAAGGTGTATGTACTAGATCTCAACTCAATACTTTAGATAATAATCTTGTCTTTATTTCTGAATTTAATCCAAAATCTATTGATGAGGCTCTTAATGATGAGAGTTGGGTGATTGCTATGCAAAAGGAACTTAACCAATTTGAGAGAAACAATGTATGAAAACTTGTTCTTATGTTTAAGAAACACTCAATTGTAGGTTACAAATGGATGTTTAGGAATAAGTTAGATAAGCAAGGATTCATCACTAGAAATAGGGCTAGATTGGTTGCTAAAGGTTACAACCAAGAGGAATGCATTGACTATGATGAAATCTATGCCCTCATAGCAAGGTTAGAGGCCATTAGGATTCTTTTGGCATATGCATGTCACATGAATTTCAAATTATTTCAAACGGACATAAAAAATGCTTTTCTAAATGGTGTTATTGAGGAGGAAGTTTATGTTGAATAACCTCCTGGTTTTGAATCACATACTTTTCCAAATTATGTTTTCAATTTGAATAGAGCCTTGTATGGTTTGAAACAAGCTCCAAGAGTATGAAAGGCTTAGTTCTTTTCTTTTGCAAAATGATTTTGAAAAGGGGAAGATTGACATAACTTTGTATGTTGAAAGGCATAATCATGATACACTAATATTGTAAATTTATGTCGATGATATCATTTTTGGTGCTACTAATGAATCTCTTTATAAGGATTTTGCTAAGTGTATGACTAGAAAATTTGAGAAGAGCATGATGTCAGAGCTCAAGTTTTTCCTTAGTCTACAAATTAAGCAAACCAAAGAAGGGATCTTCATTAACCAAGCCAAATACACAAAGGACATTCTTAAGAAATTTGGCATAGAAGGATGTAAAGTAGCAAAAATGCCAATGAGTGATACCATCAAATTGGACAAGGGCGAATTGGGTAACTCGGTTGATGAGAAGAGATATTGAGGTTTGATCGATTCTTTACTTTATTTTACCGCTTCTAGACCTGATATAATGTTTAGTGTATGCATATGTGCTAGGTTTCAATCTTATCCCAAAAAATCTAGTTTGAATGTTGTTAAAAGGAATATCAAATATTTACATGACACATTGCATTTAGGTTTGTGGTATTCTAGAGATTCTTCATGTAGCCACATAGGTTATTTGGATGGGAATTATGTTGGTAGTCTTCTAGATAGAAAGAGCACTTCTGGAACTTGCCAATTTATAGGAGAGTGTTTAGTTTCTTGGTTTAGCAAGAAGCAAGTTTCAGTTATCTTATCCACCACTAAAGCTGAATATGTAGCTATGGGTTATTCTTGCACCCAAGTCCTTTGGATGAAACAACAATTAAAGGATTATGGCAAATTTGTTGATCACATTCCCATTAAATGTGACAACACTAGTGTAATAAATCTTTCCAAAAATTTCATTTAACATTTTAGGAGCAAACATATAGACATTAAACATCATTTTCTTAAAGATCATGTCTAAAATGGTGATGTAGTTTTAGAATTTATAAACACAAATGATTAACTTGCGGACATTTTCACAAAGCCTTGCAATGAAGAAAGGATGAACTTCGTTAAGACAGAATTGAGAATGCTTGATCGAAGCTCCCTAAAGTGAAATATGGATCTCTCTAGAATGCTTTTTATATGTTACATAATTCCTTAATTGAATGATTCCTTGATTTCTTAGACAACTAATAGATCAAAGACACGTGGACTAGTCGTTAGACACAGAATGAGGTTCTCTGTCGTGATTTCTGGCTCCTCAGTGCAAATTGAAAATTCGCTACCGCAAAATGACAACAGCGATCGCAAGTTTTGTCTGACAAGCATTTAATACAAAATTTGTCTAACAAAACTTGGAGATTTGGGGATAGTTTTTGGGTAACGTCTCTTTGGTGGATGTGGGCTATAAATACTCCACCAAACTGATGTAAATGCAAGAGAATTCAATTAATTGTAACCAAACTCTTGCCAATTTGCTACTCATTCTTTTACTCTTCTTTATGTATTGTTGATTGTTTGGTGTGAGTAATAAACACTTTTGTAAGTAGGTTAAAAGTTAGCCTAGATTCTAAAACTCTTGTAAGAGGTTGAAGTGAGGCATATCCAAAACACTTGTGAGAGGTTTTTTGTGTGAGCTTAAAAACACAAGGAGCAAGGGTTTTGTATGAGCCATAAAACATAAGTTGTATAAGTTGGGTGTGAGCTTGAAAACACTAGTTTATTTGAGTGAAATATCTAATTATAAAGAATTGGGGAGTGAATATAGGGTTTATTAACACCCGAACCACTATAAACTTTTTGTGTTTAATGTTCTCTTTTCCTTCTCAACCTCCTAAACACGTAAACCTTCTTAATTTTTTAAATCAGCCATCAATTCAACCCCCCTTTTTTGGTGCACTAGACCAATAATTTCATTTGGCGCCAGTTTTTTGTGATGGCTTAGCGACATAATGTTTCATCACTACTTTGTGACAGAATCAAATTTGTCTCTAATTAGCAATGGATTTGATTTTGTCGCTAAATTAAAGATGTATTAGTGACGAAATATTTCATTGCTAAAGTTAGTGATGAAACATGTCATCGCTACTTAGCAATGAAATTAAATATGTTGTTAATTAGAGACAAATTTGATTTCATCGATAATTTAGCGATGAATTAGCAATAAAATTTTTCATCACTAACTTTTTACCTTCAAAAATTTAATAATTATTTGGTGGAAAAACTTAGTGATGGATTTAGTTTCGTCACTAAATAGCGACAAATTAGTGACAAAATTTTATGTCACTAATTTTTTTCTCCAAAATAAAAATTTAAAGTTGTTTAGGTGGAAAAATTAATGACAAATTTAGTTACGTCACTAAATAGTGACAGATTTAGTGACACAATTTTTAGTCAATAATTTTTTGGCTTTAAAATAATAATTTAATAGCTATTTAGGTAGAAAAAATTAGGGATGGAATTAGTTTTGTCGCTAATAGTGATCGACTAGCGATGAAATTTTTCATCATTAATTGTTTGGCTCCAAAATAAAAATTTTAAAATTATCTAGGTGGGAAAATTATCGACTGATAATTTCATTTTCGTGCTAAATAGCAACGAATTAGAGATAAAAATTTCATTGCTAATTTTTAATTTTTTTTAATTATTTAGTGATATAATTTAGAATTGAGAAAATAATATGAAATTGAGTAGAAAACAAATAAATAGGAGATAAATTTTTTTAATTTTTTTGATTATTTAGTGATAGAATTTACATGTTAGCGATGGATTTTTATCTCCTATTTATTTGTTTTCTACTCAATTTCATATTATTTTCTCAATCTTTCTCCCTTTATTTTTCTATCTTTTTTCTCTATTATTTTCTCATTTATTCATTTCTTCCTTTTTTTTTTTTTTTTTTATCATCCTCCTTCACCCTTACCTCCACCTCCTCTGTCACATGTCGCTGCCTCCTCCATCGTCGCCTACTCTATCACCACATCATCCTTGTTGTTATGTCAATTGAAAATATGTAATTTTTAATATTTTATTAGTTGAAAAATATATAATTGTTAATTTTTTATTATTTGAAAATATGTAATTATTTTTTTTTTGTTAATTGAAAATATGTACTTATAAATTTTATAATTTTAAAGTTATTAAATTTCATTTATTATCTATAATTATACTTGTTAATATTTAATTTAAAATTTTTATGATTTATTTATTTTATAATTGATAACATATTGATATTTAGATTTAAAGAATTGATAATATATTAACATTAAAAAATAATATATTGATAATTTATAACTATGATAATCAAATTATTAATATGATCAATTTATTAATTTTAATTTACTAATTTTAATTTTTTTAAAATTCAATATATAAATAATACATATTTATTTTTTATAAAATTTATAAATATTAAAATATAAAATATAATAATCATATAAAAATTTTAATATATAAAATATTAAATAAATTTATAGTGACACTAGCAACGAACTCACGATAGAAATTTCTGTAGTTAAGCTTAGCGACGGAATTTTCCATTGTTATTTTAGCAATGGAAAAGTTCGTCGCTAAGCTTAGCTAGAAATAGAGATGAAATCTTAGCGACGAAAAATTTCATCACTAGGGTCAGTGACCATTAGTCCAGCAATGGACTTAAGTCTGTCGCTAAAGGCAATTTAGTTACAGAATTTGCCTAGTTAGCGACGGAATTTCCATCACTAACCTGACAGATTTTTATTGTAATATAACAGGGACAAACTTAACATATAATTGTTAATTAATTTACTGTTATGTTTACTTCTCTATAAATATGGCAAATCTTAACAGTAAATTAATTGATTACAGGGAAGTAAACATAACAGTAAATTAATTAACAAATTATGCATTGAGTTTTTCTCTTGGGTTTAAGCACTTTTCTCTATTTAATGCATCTAAAAAAATTAGTCAACGGAAATATTTTTCTGGTCAAAAGGAAAATTATGATAATTTTCAGAAAAATGACTTTCCATTTTAAAAAGGAGAAGTCATTTTTTGGAGTTTGACAAACCTATTCAAATGAAAAATAAATCATATAAATATATGTTTTTATTATTAATAGTCATCCTCAACTGTCGACACCTATCACCGGTCATCATTGATTGGTGATGATTACCAGTAATAGGTGAGACCTATCAAAATTTTTGTTTTTAATATATTTTTTCTATTAAATAATAAATGTTAAAAATATAAAATACTGATTATCTAAATTTCATTATAATCTTATAAATCAAAAGAAAATTAATATTTTATAATATAATTCAAAAACTAAAAAATATATTATTTTTTCAAGCAAGTTATTTTTCAGGAAACAAATAGAGCATTAGTCAATGATATTCTCTTTTTAGTATTTTAAGTTTATTGCTTGAGATTGTCTTGGTATTTCTTTTTCATTGTAGATATTTAGCCTACTTAGGTTTTGGTTAAAAAATGGTGACATTAGTGTTCTAATCCTTTTTAAATTCATATACTCATACCAATATATATATTGATAATTATTTAAGAAATTTTATGTAGGAGTTTTTTTTTGTTAGTATACATATACATATACATATACATATACATACATACAAACATATATATATATATATATATATATATATATATATATATATATATATATATATGTACATATATGTACATATATGTACATATATACATACATACATATGTATGTATACATACATACATATATACATACATACATATATATATGTACATATATACATACCTACATATGTATGTAGGTATGTATGTATGTGTATGTATATATATA